>CM073468.1:51477500-51685000 GCA_037074535.1 Gleditsia sinensis | reverse complement strand
AGATTGATATTTGTGTGGAAATTGTGTTTATTTGACTATTTAATCCACAAATGTCATTTCACGGGTATTTCGTGTTTTAAGTGCAAATTTCAGGTAAAATCATAAGTTTGGAGAAGTTTGGGACAAATGCCAATGACCGGGATTGAGTTAGAATCAAGAAAAGCAAGATTTCAAGGTTTAGAAATCTGGCCGCGGCGAGAATATTTTGGCCGCGGCGAGAATGCTGCAGCAAATTTTCCCGAGAGCGCAATTTTGGATTTGAATCTGGCCGCCGGCGAGATCATTTTAGCCGGCGGCCAAATGCGTTCGCCGGCGGCGAAATGTGTCTCGCCGCCGGCGAAAAAGGACTCCCGCCGCGGCGAGAATATTCCCGCCGCGGCGAGGTTATTTTCCAGAAACTCGCCGCGGCGAGAATTACTTAGCCGGCGGCGAGTTTCGGCGGCCATACGCGTTTTCTATGATTTTTGTTCCAAATTTGTCCCCAAAACCCTAGATCTATAAATACCATAAGGTACAGAGAGAGGGGACGGCGAAATAGACCTAGAATAGGCGTTTTTGGAGGAGAGGAAGCCATTTTGGAGATCAAGCTTGGAGAATCTTGAAGGAACATCACCATAGTTGCTGCCAAGTGTTCATCTCCAAGAGTTTTTCATCTCTTCTCCTTAGCTTTGTTTTTCTGCAGTTTATTTCGAATTTGTATTGATGTATTCAGTTGAGATAATTGTTTTTCTTATTTCCATTATGAGCTAATTCGTTTTTGCTAAGGCTATGATGTAGTTGAATCATGAAACTCTGATTTTTGTGGTTATGGGTATATGAGTTCATTGATTTCAGTTGAGTATTTATTTCCATGCTTAATGCTTCTGAATTTCTGGCCAAAATTTAGATGATTAGTTGCATTATATTGAGACCGAGAGGAGATGTGTAATGAATGCTTCTTGTGATAAGTACCATATGTTGAATGCGAGTGTGAGAACTAATGCATGATGTATGTGGTTATCCTGGAAATTCCATAGATCATAATGTGCTTGTTTATGATTAATCTTCATAGAAATATAGTTGATTAGCATAGACAAGTAATTCTAATATAACTTGAGAAAGAGTATTAGATAAGTTTGGGTTTTTCAACCATCAATTGTAACTTTGATCCTCATATAACATGCCATGAAATTGGAGTGAATTGATTCAGCGAAATCAAATGCCTTAGCGTTTTAATCATTTGTGAACAAACATTCAATTGTGTTCTTTGCATTTATTTGTAAGTTAATTTGTCTTTTACACAATCAACAATTTGGTTTTCAGATAAAATTAGGATTAGTCAATTTCGGTACTTAGTAACACCATTCCTTGTGGGTTCGATATCCGTACTTTTGTACACTTTATTACTTGAACGATTCGTACACTTGCGAAAATACGCATCAGTAGTTACCTTAAACTTCATATTAAGACAATAATCTATAAAAGTTGACCAATAGTCCTGCGGAATGCTAGTTGGGATGTCATCACATAATTGTTCTCTTATGTGAGTCCTATTATTTTTTAATATGTACAAGTTATAATCTGCACACCTCCACTTCTGTACAATTGATTGAAAAATAATCTTTTTATACACGTCCTTCATTGCAACATTTTCCTATAAGAGAAAACACATAAGTTAATAAAGATATGAAGTCGAGGTGCTGAAAGAAATAAGTAACCAATATGTGTTATTACCTGTATAATGTTCCTAAATGCATTGTTCTTGTACTCAGCAAGAATGTACCTCCAATCTTTGTAACACATGGGAAACATTTTGAAATTGTCCCCAATAGTACCTATCAGTAGACCATCTGTATATCTAATTGGATAGTATGTGTAGTTGAAAGGTACCATAACCCTATGTACATAAGGAAAGACCCAAACATCATGTAACTTTAACTATTAGGGCCTTACTGGACCATTCTTTTTTGTAAAAGAAAAGTTAGTACACAAATTATAGCTAAAAAACTTAGACACTAAGAGTTCGTTATGATACTTACCAATAACATCGATAAGCCAATTTCTTTTGCTTCTTGTCTATTCCCATTATGCAAGTTGACGAGACTTTTCCTCTTCTATGAAACAGTCTTCAACATTGAAATCTTTCTCAGTACCTTGGATGTTTAAAGTAGGGAACATGGATGGGATAGTTGAATCAAGCGAAGCCATGTCCTTTGATTGTCCATTATCATGGGCCTACAGACTCAATAAATGACTTCTAGAGTTGGATTCACCTACTCTGCCTGTAGTGACTAAGCTAGACATCTTTAGCAATCTCTTCATCTTCGCAATTCTTGTTAACTAAGACAAAATAACATCATTATGACCTAAAGATTGTGAAGAAAATAAAGAAGAAAAACTATAAATATTATGACTTAGACAAGCATAAATTTACTTTCCCACATGGGAATAACATTTCTAAGTCTTGAGTTTTGAACGGATCACTTTTATATGTAATTTCCTCATCGTCTTCACCAATGTCATACAAGTAATGTGGTTTTAGATGCACAACCATGCTCTACTTTTTATCCAACTCATCTTGCACATAATATACTTGGTGAGCCTATGAAAATTAGATGTATGACTCGTCATCCTCACTATTGTTGGTGTGTATCAACTATGAAAAATTAATATATGTAATGCTCATTTAATAAATTGTAATACCTCTAAAATTAATTGTATTGAACCATATACACTTGATAAAGTAACCATAAATTGATTGTAATAATTTAATTCAATGTGTCTAATAATTTTTCATTATATAGGACACCTCCGAAACAAATATGGTAGTCACTATTACTTACATAACTTCTTGTCCTAAAAGTCTCAAAAACTCTATTATTTTGATTTTTCAACCATTAATCTCACTCTAATGTTTGGAATCTAAATACATTGACATTTTATGCATTATATCACCTTGCTTTATCAAGAGATCCAAGGGAAAGGGATTTCATATCAATTAAATGGAATCCATTGACATAATTTGTTATCCAAAATATTAAAAAAAAGAGTGATGATTTAATTTTTTTTTTATCTTTGATGCACATATTAAGGGTAGACATGTACTTACGCGGTGAGAAAATCATGAAACAAACTCTCTATGAACCCTTTTATTTATCTCAATAGACAACCATGTTTAACTTTTTAAACTATGTCTTGCGTAGTCTCTAAATTCCCTATTTGAGATACAAAATATAATTAGATTGTTACGCTGATTAGTTAACACTTAGTCTAATAAACATAATTTATTCATCGAAGGAAAGGGTCTACTTCTTTACAGTTGGTGAACACATGACGATGTGCTTGTAATTTTTTTTGACAGGAGAAAGAGTAAAGTACTAATAGCCGCTATCTAGTTTTCTAAATGGTGGAAACAAAGTGTAATTATTGAATGACCCAACATTGGTTGATTATCTATATGAACAGGTTGGTTAAATATCATCTCTACACCATCGAAATACCTTAAACAAAAAAATTAAAACTTTTTGAGCCTAGTAAGACTCAATTATTAAGTTTTCTGTTCTTATCTTATTTCATACAAAAGACTTTAATTTCCCTAAGTATATAAGAAAAATACCTAGAATCAAATTTTTTTAAGAATGAAACAATGAAAAATTATGTATGTATTTACCTTTCTATAGGTTACATCCATCATTATTGGATGGGACCTCCAAGTTTGACTTCTTCAACTAAGTCAACAATCAAATGTACAATAACTGTAAAGAATGAATGTGAGAATAATATCTCCATATGACACAATGTGGGAATAATTCTATTCTAAAACTGGTCAAGTTCATTTGCATTTAAAAATTTATTACATATTTTTTTAAAGAATGAACACAAGTCAATCAGAAATAATAATAAAAGTGCTTAGTAAGTGTCTTCCTCATAACCAAGGATATAAGTTACTCCAAAACAACATGTGAGTTATGAATTTTCAATCCTCCAATCTTACAATATCTTAAATCAATGCATCTACAAATGTTACTTGAATAACTATCTAGCACAATAAAATTCTTTAATGTCAGAAAGATATCCTTGTTTGTATTTGTCAACATGAATAAAGTTGAGGGATATCTACTATTGTCATTAGGCCAGAGATCAGGAGTGATACCTATTTTTTTTGTAAGTCTTTCTGTGCATTTAAATAGTCTTTTGATCATCTAGACCATTAAGCAAAGTTAATAGCACATTTTCATATACATTTTTCTCAATATATGTCACACCAAGATTGTGGTATAACAAATGGTTTGCCTAATAAGGAAAGTGGGAAAATATACTCTTCTACAGGTTTACTGAATAGAACATCAACATTTTAAAATTGTCTTAAGATGTCTAAGGCAGTTATTGTTAGAAGGATTTCTTTTTTCTTCCCTTCCATCAAATTTATTTCGTGCTAATCTAAATTTATACCTTGGGTTTAGAAGGTGATGATGGCATATGAAACACCACTTTCAACTATGAGGAAGGTGCATAAGAGTTAAGTCAAAGTTACAATATGGGCAAGCTAACCCAGTATGAGTATTCTATCCAGATAAGCTTTTGAGCCTTGGAAAACTAAAATGACTAATAGTCCACATAAAATCTGCACGCATATTGAATATTTCAACTTAAACAAACCATAAATCTTTCAATTTTTCTATTAGCAATTGCAAATACACATCTATATCACTTCTCGGTGCCCTTTTACCTGGAATTATCATTGAGAGAATGAAATAATTATGTTTCATACACATTCAAGGATGAAGGTTGTAAGGCATCAGTACCACTAGCCAGATGATGTGACTTATACTTAAGTTATGTAGATTGAAACTGTCAGTGGATAAGCCTAAGTACATTTTGAGGATCTAAAGCAAACTAAGGATTCATTATGTCAAATGTTTTTCATTCCTTAGAGTCCCTTGAATGTTTCATCATGCAATCACTATTCTTGTCCACAGCATGCCATTTCATATGTTCAGTAGTCTTAAAAAACATAAATAGCCTTTGCAACTATGGATTCAGTGGAAAGTATTTGAGTATTTTGTTAGGCACATTTTTTTTTGCTTTTCACCTTTCTTCTTTGGTTTCCATCAAGATATGTTGTACATTTTACAAACATCTCTATTTTCATCCTTCCCCCTAATATAACATGCAATCATTCAAACATGCATGGACTTTTGTATAGTTGAACCTCAGTTTATTAATGGTTTTCTTGGCCTCATAGAATAAAGGTGGAATCTTTACATGTGGAAATACATCAACCAATAACTCTAGTATGATTGACATAGCCTTGTCACTTATCCCACACAAACATTTGATTGATACAAGTTCACCATGAAAGATAACTTTGAGAACTTCTCTCACCCTTCATATAGATTTGGTTGTCCATCTTTAATTAACTCATAAAAATCTTTTGCATCATCATTTATTCTTTGCCCTGATGGTGGAATTAGGCCCTCCATATAATCCACACTTACATTTTCGAGATAAATCTTGAATTCATCACAGACAATGTCCTGAATAGGGTTTTCCCTATAAATTCATTTTTCTCTCACTTATAGCATTACATGATGTTCTACATGAGATTTTTCTCTAAGTCTTTCCCCATGCCTAAGTCAAAAATCGTACCCTTGTGGAAATGATTTAACAATTAAGTGGTCATGCACATCTTCCTAACATGCCATTTCATAAATTTAGACTTAGGACACATGCATATTATTCTACCCTACACACTCGAGTTAGTAAATGTAAAATCTAGAAATCCTTTTAGTCCGTACAACTACTCGTGGGTGTTATGAGGCTTAACAATCCAAGACTTGTCTGTAACAAATCCAAATTAAGTAACAATTTTTTTTATAATTTATACAACATAGAGTTTACATACACGTCATTAATCAAAATGTACGTACAACATATCAAACACATAAATATCTACATCTTATTTATTCTGGTTGACCAATTCCGGAGATACAGGTGCGGTTGGTTGCACCTTCACCAGGATCTGAGCCAACTCGACCACAAACATTTTATTTGATTCTGGGATCTGCCCAACATAAAGTAACTTGATCCAACGTGCACTAAAGCCAGAGCCATAGAAAAATATGCATAACTAATTTTTTGAACAAGACATGGAAATATAGAGAGAATTAAATCCCAGTAAATTCAAAAATAAATCATCATCAATATAACTCATCACGTCATGTTCAGCTGTATAAACTACAACAAATATCTTTAGTCACATGAATATACTATATCTATGCACATGAGAATTGTACAGTAATGACATTTTAACAGGATTAACTATTTTCAGAATATCATATGATGACTATCAATTTATTCTCATATCAAGCTACCTCGGTCAAGGTGAGTATTTTCTACTATCTGGTATAGGCTTTTCTTGCTTCGTCCAACATGACACACTTTCTCTTTCTTTTCTCATTAGCATAATCATAACCGTTGGTAGAGCATTCCCTACTAGTGCACCACATCGATTTGCAATGTGACCGTGCTCATTTCTTTTCATTTAACAATAATAGCCAAAAATCATTGGTAATCATGCCATGAACATAACCATTTAAAATATCACTTTATAAAATATTTCTATGTCAACATTTCACACTAAAGATGGTAAGAAGTTCATGCAATGGCAATGGCTATGGCATATACTAGTCATTTATTATTTTCATTTATAAGATTCTTCTTTTTTAAATATTAATTTTATTTCTTTATTTTCTTGAAGCAAGTTTTCATCCTATCTGACCTTCTCTTACTAATCAGATCATAACTCCCTAAATTGAACTCTGATTTAGGTGATCTTGGTGTTAATTAAAAGATATAACACTTATCTAAAACTATTATGTTGAACATTTAAACGAAATATTAAGAAAGCATGGTGATATTACTCCCTCAAAGTATAGGTTATTTCTTCTCGGGTAGGTTCTGACTTCTACCAACTAATCTGCCCATATCTCCCTCATAAGAATTCCAAATTAAGTTATTCCAGTGGCTAACAATCCGTGACACATATAGAAATAATTTTTATGTTAATGATTTATTTTAATGTCCTACAGAATGTTCCCAAAAATTAAAACACAGAAGCTATTCTAAAATATTCTTCCCTGATTAACCAATTTCTGACCACTGCTTACTAATCGGAACATATCTGCCTCATATAAACTCCAAATGGAGTGATTCCAGTGGTAAAAATCTGTGACACATATAGCTATAATTCTTATTTTAACCATTTATTTTAATTTCCTATAAAATGTTACCAGAAATTAAAACATAGAAACTATCCTAACATATTCTTCCTTGATTAGCCATTTTCTGACCACTACTTACTAATCAGACCATATCTACCTCATATGGACTCCAAATTGAGTGATTCCAGTGGCTAAAAATCCGTAACACATATAGCTATAATTCTTATGTTAACCATTTATTTTAATTTCCTACAGAATGGTCCCAAAAATTAAAACATAGAAGCTATCCTAACATATTCTTCCTTGATTAACCATTTTTTGACCACTGCTTACTAATCAGACCATCTTTACCTCATATGAACTCCAAATTGAGTGATTCTAGTGGCTAAAAATCCGTACATTGTTCATGTTAACCATTTCTTTAAATTCCTTACCGATTCTTCCCAGAATTGTAAAAATAGAAGCTTAAATTTTTTCCACCCATAGTCATATCTATGCAGAACTATCTACACCAGTCTAAGTATTCAAACATACATAATATGTAACATGATATAGCAACATCCATGACCAATCATTAAAGTTCTAAGATCAAAATCTCATATAAATATTACAAGTTTTAAAACATTTCTTCAAAAAGGAATATTGTTAAACGTACTTTGAGCACTTAGTTCTCTAGACTTCTCCTTTCTCTTTCTTCCTTTCTTCCTTTCCTTTCCTCACTCTACCTTGCTTCTATTTTTCCTCTCCCTCACTTGGACGAAAAGTCTAATGTTATAAGGGTGGGTTTTGCTTATATAGACTATCAAATAATTCACCTTTCATAATCATGGGTCTACCTTATCACAATTAGGATACACTTGGTTGAATTTTTGGAAAACAAACAACTCATGTTCTTGTCTTCCTCTTCCTTAGTCAAGATATGCATAGGAAAAGGAGATTTGTATTTTGAAAATTATGATAATATGTTCTTAAGATAAGGGACAAGGTCCCTTTGAATTAGGGATTCATTTCCTTTTTCTTTTGTCTTAATCAATTATGATAGGTTTGCCTTTTTAGGTGGCAAATTTTCAACTCTTGAATCTTCATTTCTCAGCTAAAATTATTTGTGTAGGATAAGGATATTTTATCATAATGCTATGTATTATTACTCACTTGCTAAAATTATGAGTGTAGGATATAGATGTTTTGTTCTAATTCCATGTATTATAATACCACTTGCTAAAATTATGAATGTAGGATATCACACCACTTGCTAAATTTTTGTCTTAATGCCATGTCACCTAATCTTGATTACACCATTATTTCATCACTTTATTTTTATTTTTATTTTTATTTTTTCTCTTGGGTTTGGGCTCATTCTTACCCATTTTCTTTACTTTGGTTAAAATTATACCTTTCATAATGGGCTTAGTCTCATTTTCATGATTTTTGGGTTACTGGTCCAATTTCTATATCTTGGTCCAAGTCTATGCTTTATTTCTTCCTTGGGCTATCCTATTGGCTTGCTAACAATTCATGTGAAGTGGAAAAACTCTATATGAAGTGTCCATAGGTGAAAGCCCAATTTGTGAGTGGAGATACTAAACTTAGTAACTTTAACTCTTAAATTAGAAAAGATTACCCTAATCCAATCTTCTTGAAATTTTAATACCTTTACTTCACAAAATTTATTTTCCTTACCCAAGAATATCACCTTTCTCTAGTATATTTATTTTTAATTTTCCCTCTTAGGTTTTCTCTCTTTACCTATTCCATTAATGTTAGAACATTTCTATTCATACACGTAAGGTGAAGAATTTCTAAGGATTATATTTCCTTAGATATCTAAAAATTGTCTAAAAAATTGTATTTCCTTAATTAAATATTTATATACCTTTTTCAAAAAAAGAAAAGAAATTAGGGATGTTACTTTGAATACATGAAACAAAATTTGGGATGCTATATTTCTCTCCCCCTAAAAGAAATTTTGTCCTCAAAATTTGAGAAATTACCTAAGAATAATTTCGGATATTTCTTCCTCATGACTTCTTCTAGCTCCCAAGTTACTTCTTTTGGAGTCAAACCTTCCCATAACACCTTAACTAGGGGAATAGTTTTGTTCCGTAATTGCTTCACATCAGTGTCTAATATAGATGCTGGTACTAGCTGGTATGTCATGTTCTCCTTTATTTGGATTGGTTCATCTCATATCACATGTGTGGAGTCTGGAAGATACTTCCGAAGTTGTGATACATGGAAAACATTATGCAAGTTGGACAAATTAGGTGGAAGAGTAACTTGATATGCTGACGTCCCTACTTTCTTCAGAATTTGGTAGGGTCCCAAAAATTGCGGATGTAGCTTTTTGGTCTTGAGAGACCTACCAACTCCAGTGGTTGGAAAAAGTTTTAGAAATACATGGTCCCCTTCCTCAAATTCCAGAGGTCTATGTCTCTTATCATAGTAACTCTTTTGTCGACTCTGAGTTATGAGCATTTTGTCTTGTATAATCTTGATTTGGTCAGTAGTTTGTTAAACTAAATCAGGACCCAACAAGTTCTTTTCTCCTACCTCAAACCAACATAGTGGAGATCGGCACTTTCTAGGGAGCCATCTTAATACTAGAGTGATAGCTATTATTATGAGCAAACTCCACTAAAGGTATGCATTTATCCCATCCTTCACCTTGCTCTATCACACAGGCCCTCAACATATCTTCTAGGGTTTAAATTGTTCGTTCTTTCTGCCCATCAATCTGAGGATGGTAGGCAGTACTGAACCGCAACTGGATTCCAAAAGCTTCCTGCAATGCCTTCCAAAACCTTGATGTAAACCTCATATCTCTATCTGAAATGATATTTAAGGGAATCCCATGTAGTCTAACTATTTTCTGGACGTACAACTGAGCCGATTTGTCCAGTGAATAGTTAATCTTTATGGGCAAAAAGTGAGCAGATTTGGTTAATCTGTCAACTATTACCCAAATAGAGTCATGTCCAACTGAAGTCTTAGGTAAACCCATGACAAAGTCCATTGAAATACTATCCCATTTCCATTTAGGGATCTCAAGAGGTTGTAAAAATCCTTCTAGCTTTTGATGCTCTACCTTCACCTTCTAACAAATTAGACATTTCACCACAAACTCAGCAATGTCATTTTTCATCCCTGGCCACCAATACATCCTCTTTAAGTCCTGGTACATTTTAGTGGATCCAGGATGGACTGAGTATTTACTCTGATGCGCATCCTGTAGGATCTTAGTCTTCAACTCTTGGTCTTGAGGAACACAGACCCTTCCTTGGTACATGAATACTCCATCTTCTGAAACAGAAAAATCATCCTGATCATTATGATCCTGTAAGTATTGGTCATGGACTTGAACCTATTTAATTTAGGCTCTAAGGTCACACTATATATTTAACCCATGGATGATTAGCGTCTTTGGAGTAAGAGTAGTGGCTAGCTTCAAATTTTGAAACTCCTGTAGCATCTGCATCTCGCACCCCATCATCTGACCCATGTGTAGAGATTTTTGACTCAAAGCATCTGCTACAACATTCGCCTTTCCTGGATGATACTTTATCTCAAACTTGTAGTCATTGAGGAATTTTACCCATCTTCGTTGCCTCATATTTAACTCCTTCTGATCAAAGAGGTATTTAAGACTCTTATGATCACAATATACTTCAAAGGTTGCCTCGTACAAATAGTGTCGTCAAATCTTTAAGGCAAACACCACTGCTGTCAATTCAAGATCATGGGTTGGATATTTTCCTTCGTGGGGTCTCAGTTACCTAGAGGCGTAAGCAACTACTCTCTTATCTTGCATCAGTACACACACCCTAGCTCTTTCTCTGAAGCGTCACTATACACTTCAAAATGTCCTGTAGGGTTTGGAATAATTAAAATAGGAGGAGTGGCTAGTCTTGTCTTAAGCTCCTGGAAACTAGTTTCACATTGATCAGTCCATTTGAAAGGACTTCCCTTTTTGGTCAATTTAGTCAATGGCAAGGCCATACGAGAAAAGTTTTGTATAAACCTCCTGTAGTATCCTGCCAAACCCAGGAAACTTCTGACTTCTGTAACTGTCTTTGGTCTCTCCCATTGAATCACTACTTCCATCTTGCTAGGATCTACGGCTACCCCTCTATTAGAGATAACATGTCCGACAAACTTTACTTCTAATAGCCAAAATTCACACTTCTCCAATTTGGCATACAACTTTTTCTCTTTCAGAACTTGCAGCATGATTCGAAGATGTTGTTCATGTTCTTTCTCACTCTTAGAATATATCAAGATGTCATCAATGAACACTACCACAAATTCATCTAGGTAGGGTCAAAAAATGCGATTCATGTAATCCATGAAAATTGTAGGTGAATTTGTCAACCCGAAAGGCATTACGAGAAACTCATAGTGCCCATACTTAGTCCTGAAGGCAATTTTTGGTACATCCTCCTCCTTGATCCTAATATAATGATATCCCGACCTCAAGTCAATCTTAGAAAAGATAGAAGCTCCCTTCAGTTGATCCAATAAGACATCTATCATAGGGAGAGTATACTTGTTTTTGATAGTCACCTTATTTAGCTGTCTATAGTCTATGCATAGTCTAAGGCTTCCGTCTTTCTTCTTAACAAACAATGCAGGAACTCCCCAATGTGATACACTTGGTCTGAAGAATTGCTTGTCTAACAGTTCCTCCAACTGTTTCTTAAGTTCTTGTAGTTCTTTCGAGGCCATTCTATAAGGTGCAATAGAGATAGGCCCTGTCTCAAGTAAGAGATCAATAGAGAATTCTATCTCTCTCTTAGGAGGTAAGCCTGAAATATCTGATGGAAATACTTCAAGAAACTCATTGGCTATTGGGATTTCATCAAGCTTCAATTCAACTTCTAAGTTTGATAAATACAAGAGAATATATCCAAGTACTCCATTCTTCAACTCCCTATTAATTTGATTGGCATTAATCATCAATAACTGCACCTCCTCTTTTGGAGTAGGAGGTAGAAATTCAACGGTCTTGTTACAACAATTCAGTAAGACCCGATTTCTAGACATCCAGTTTAACCCTAGAATGACTTCAATACCTCTTAAAGGTAAACAGACGAGGTCTACAGAAATTTTTTTCTCCTGGATGGTGACTTGACAGTCCTTAATACCCTTTCCCCTGTGGAAGTTACTACAAATAGCTCATAGGGAGTTTCAGAAATAGGAAACTAAAACTTTCTAATACATTCTTCCGATATAAATGAATGACTAGCACCAGAGTCAAACAACACTATAAGAGTAAATCCATAGATATAGCATGTACCTTGAATCATTTCAGAAGATTGAGCTGCCTCTTGGCCGCTCAGGGTGAAAACCCTTCCTTTCACCTGAGGCCTCTGTTCTGGCGGGTTCCCCACATTTTGTGGGAAACTCCTTGCAAAATGGCTCTTCTGTCCGCATTTAAAACAAAAATCTAGTCCCATGTACTATGGCCGATTACTATGCATGCTTCTGCACTTAGTGCACTTGAATGGGGTGAGGTCTTGTTGGAAGGGTTGAGGACTCACAGTCATTGGACTCTTGCCAGTATGCTATCCTTTTCCTCTGACATTTCTGCCAAAATTTTGTGGCATGTTCTTCCTTTTCCAAAAGTTCTGTCTTTGTTTCTCATCCTTCACTGCCCTCAAACGCTTCTCCAGGAGTCTGAATTTATTTATCAAAGGTACAAACTCCCTGATCTCTATAGCTATAACAGCATTCTTTATCTCCGGGTTCAGTCCTAGTTCGAACTTAACAGCCTTCCATGCTTCATCTGGATTAAATCGCAGATAAGAGGAGAACTTAGACAACTCCTCAAATCTCACAATGTATGGGTCTATGGTCATGCTACCTTGCCTGAGTTGGAGAAATTTGATCTCCTTTTCTGCCTGCATAATACTTGGAAAGTACTTTTCCAAAAATTTATCTTTGAACACCTGCCAAGTGATCTTCCTTCCCTGGTGAGGTAAAAGTTCTCTAACTCCACGCCACCAGTATTCTGCTTCATCTTTTATCATATATGCAGCGAAGATTACTTGCTGCTCCTCAGTACAACCTATCACTTCAAAGATTTTCTCTAACTTCCTTATCCATCTTTCAGCTACAATAGGGTCAAAGCCGCCTTGAAAACAATGTGGCCTAGTCCTAAGGAACTCGGTCACGTTATCATTTCCAGCCATCCGGTTGTTAGCACCATTCTCACCATTTGAGTTATTAGCATTCTAGAGGTATTGTAGAATTTGGTTAGTGGTCATGACTTGGTCTCGAATTGCCATGGCCAGGTTGTGTAGGGTTTCCTCCACATTGTTTGCCAGATTCCTCCTTGGTGGTGCCATTTCCTACTGTGGCAAAAACAAAGTTATGCTGCTATTGAGGTGATCAAGCCCAATAGTTAGTTAAAAAATATTTAACATCAGTTATAACACCACGTCGACATATAGATAGAAAATACTAGTAATTTCTTACCTATATGAATTCACTGATCCCCTACACAGCACAACCACAAACATACTCAAGACATTATAAGATCGATTCAGATAACCAACCACTCACCGGCCATCTACGATCGACCTGCTCTGATACCAATTATGTAACAAATCCAAATTAAGTAACAATTTTTTTTAATTTATACAACATAGAGTTTACATACACGTCATTAATCAAAACGTATGTACAACATATCAAACACATAAATATCTACATCTTATTTATTCTGGTTGACCAATTCTGGACATACAGGTGCGGGTGGTTGCACCTTCACTAAGATCTGAGCCAACTCGATCACAAACATTTTATTTGATTCTGGGATCTGTCCAACATAAAGTAACTTGATCCAACATGCATTAAAAGCCAGAGTCGTAGAAAAATCTGCATAACTAATTTTCTGAACATGACATGGAAATATAGTGAGAATTAAATCCCAGTAAGTTCAACAATAAATCATCATCAATATAACTCATCACGTCATGTTCAGCTATATAAACTACAGCAAATATCTTTGGTCACATGAATGCACTATACCTATGCACATGAGAATTGTACAGTAATGACATGTATGACAGGATTAACTATTTTCATAATATCATATGATGACTATCAATTTATTCTCATATCAAGCTACCCCGGTCAAGGTGAGTATTTTCTATTCTCCGGTACGGGATTTTCTCGGTCATTCCAACATGCCACACTTTCTCTTTCTTTTCTCATTAGCAAAATCATAATCGTTGGTAGGGCGTCCCCTACTAGTGCACCACACGGATTTGCTATGTGACCGTGCTCATTTCTTTTCTTTACACAATAATAGCCAAAAATCATTGGTAATCATGCCATGAACATAACCATTTCAAATATCACTTTATAAAATATTTCCATGTCAAAATTTCACACTTAAGATGGTAAGAAGTTCATGCAATGGCAATGGCTATGGCATATACTAGTCATTTATTATTTTTATTTATAAGATTCTTTTTTTTTTAAATATTAATTTTATTTCTTTATTTTCTTGATGCAAGTTTTCATCCTATCTGACCTTCTCTTACTAATCAGAGCATAACTCCCTAAATTGAACTCCGATTTAGGTGATATTAGTGTTAATTTAAAGATAAAACAATTATCTAAATCTATTATGTTGAATAGTTAAACGAAATATTAAGACAGTATGGTGATATTACTCCCTCAAAGTGTAGGTTATATCTTCTCGGGTAGGTTCTGATCTCTACCAACTAATCTGTCCATATCTCCCTCATAAAAATTCCAAATTAAGTGATTCCAACGACTGAAAATCCATGACACATATAGAATTTTTTTTATGTTAATCATTTATTTTAATTTCCTATAGAATGTTCCCAGAAATTAAAACACAGAAGCTATTCTAAAATATTCTTCCCTGATTAACCAATTTATGACCACTGCTTACTAATCAGAACATATCTGCCTCATATGGACTCCAAATGGAGTTATTCCAGTAGCTAAACATCCGTGACATATATAGCTATAATTAATATGTTAATCATTTATTTTAATTCCCTACAGAATGTTCCCAAAAATTAAAACACATAAGCTATCTTAACATATTCTTCCCTGATTAGCCATTTTCTGACTATTGCTTACTAATCAGACCATATCTACCTCATATGGACTCCAAATTGAGTGATTCTAGTGGCTAAAAATCCATGACACATATCGCTATAATTCTTATGTTAACCATTCATTTTAATTCCTTACAGAATGATACCAGAAATTAAAACACAGAAGCTATCCTAATATATTCTTCCCTGATTAATCATTTTTTGACAATTACTTACTAATCAGACCATATCTACCTCATATGAACTCTACATTGAGTGATTCCAGTGGATAAAAATCCGTGATATATAGATCTACATTGTTAATGTTAACCATTTCTTTAAATTCCTTACCAATTCTTCCCAGAATTGTAAAAACAGAAGCTTAAAATTTTGCCACCCATAGTCATACCTATGCAGAACTATCTACACCAGCCTAAGTATTTAAACATACATAATATATAACATGATATAGCAACATCCATGACCTATGATTATAGTTCTAAGATCAAAATCTCATATAAATATTACAAGTTTCAAAAAATTTCTTCAAAAAGGAATATTGTTAAACTTACTTTGATCACTTAGTCCTCTAGACTTCTCCTTCCTCTTTCTTCCTTTCTTTCTTTCCTTTCTTCACTCTACCTTACTTCTATTTTTCCTTTCCCTTACTTGGATGAAAATTCTAATGTTATAAGGGTGGGTTTTGCTTATATAGACTATCAAATAATTCACCTTTCATAATCATGGGTCTACCTTATCACAATTAGGATACACTTGGTTGAATTTTTGGAAAACAAACAACTCAAGTTCTGTGTTCCTCTTCCTTAATCAGATATGCATAGGAAAAAGAGATTTTTATTTTGAAAATTATGATAATATGTTCTTAAGATAAGGGACAAGGTCCCTTTGATTTAGGGATTCATTTCCTTTTTCGTTTGTCTTAATCAATTATGATAGGTTTGCCTTTTTAGGTGGTAAATTTCCAACCCTTGAATCTTCCTTACTTAGCTAAAATTATTTGTGTAGGATAAGGATATTTTGTCATAATGTTATGTATTATTACCCACTTGCTAAAATTATGAGTGTAGGATATAGATGTTTTGTCCTAATGCCATGTATTATCATACCACTTGCTAAAATTATGAATGTAGGATATCACACCACTTATTAAATTTTTGTCTTAATGCCATGTCACCTAATCTTGATTACACCATTATTTCATCACTTTATTTTATTTTTATTTTTATTTTTTCTCTTGGGTTTGGGCTCATTCTTGCCCATTTTCTTTACTTTGGTTAAAATTATACCTTTCATAATGGGCTTAGTCACATTTTCATGATTTTTGGGCTACTGGTCCAATTTCTATATCCTAGTCCAAGTCTATATTTTATTTTTTCCTTGAGCTATCTTATTGGATTACTAACAATTCATGTGAAGTAGAAAAACTCTATATGAAGTGTCCATAGATGAAAGCCCAATTTGTGGGTGGAGATACTAAACTTAGTAACTTTAACTCTTAAATTAGGAAAAATTACCCTAATCCAATTTTCTTGAAATTTTAATACCTTTACTTCACAAAAATTTATCTTCCTTACCCAATAATTTCACATTTCTTTAGTATATTTATTTCTAATTTTTCCTCTTAGGTTTTCTCTCTTTACCTATTCCATTAATGTTAGAACATTTCTATGCATTCACGTAAGGTGAAGAATTTCTAAGGATTATATTTCCTTAGATATCTAAAAATTGTCTAATAAATTTTATTTCCTTAATTAAATATTCATGTACCTTTTTCAATAAAAGAAATAAAATTAGGGATGTTACTTTGAATACATGAAACAAAATTAGGAATGTTACATTGTCCATATCTAAAAGCATTACAAAATTAAAGCATTTACAGTCTTGTTATAAATCATTTTAAAATAAGATAAAATTGCTTATTCTTATATTAGATAAATTAAATTAAAACTATAATGAAATATATATATATATATATATATATATATATATATATATATATATATATATATATATATATATATAAAGTGCATTTTGTTATGAAAATAACTTAAAAGTAGAGAGAGAAGTAAGAGAGAGATAATAGTTTGAATCATTAGTTTCATTCATGTGTGTGGGTATTTATACAAGTAGGTGGAAGAGTCCTTGTAGTGGTATACAACTGTAAGATAACTCTCTAGTGATACAATTATCCTCTAAATAATTGCTAAAGATAATATCTTATCAGATAGGATAACGGTAACAGCTCCATTTATGTAACAATTTTTTATTATTTAACATTATGAAGTTATTACCTCATATTAACTCACAATAACATTTATTTAATTATACAATACTAAGTTTACACTCACATCATTAATACAAACATTTGTACAAGACATACATGTACATATAAGCCCTAATCATCCACATAGACTATTTTCGGGGCCACTGGTGCGGGTGGCGGCACCTCCGCCGGAATCTCAGTCACTTCAACAACTGATATGTCCGCAATAGTATTTGCCCAAGATAGGGCACCTCGATCATACATATGGCAATAACAAGTCTCATTGAAAACAACTGCATAGCTAATTTTCTGAACATGATATGGAAATATAGTGAGAATTAAATCCCAGTATGTTCAACAATAATTCATCATCAATATAGTTTATCACGTCATGTTCAGCTGTATAAACTACAGAAAATATCTTTTGGTCACATGAATGCACTTTATCATGCACATGAAAATTGTACAGTTATGACATGTATGGCATGAATAACTATTTTTTCGAATTTCATATGATGGCTATCAACTTATTCTTCCTTCCAGCTACTCCGGTCAGGGTGAGTATTCTCTACTTTTCGGTACGGGCTTATCTCGCTCCGTCCGACATGGCACACTTTCTCTTTCTTTTCTTATGAACATAATCATAACCGTTGGTAGGGCGTCCCCTACTGGTGCACCACACGGATTGCCATGTGACCGTGCTCATTTCTTTTTTTTTTTCATATTAATAGCCGAAAATATGATTCCAATAACAAGTATGTTCATTATATTCTCATGCCATAATTTATCAAAACATAATCATTCTCAAAATTCATTGGTAAATTGAAATTATGCCATGAATATAATCATTTTCTAATTTTTACTTTATAAAATATGTCCATGTCAAAATTCCACACTAATACCTCGATAACTGGATAATAATTGTAGTCTGTAAATAGCGCACCAGGAAAGTTCCCAGGAAAGAGAGGTGGGTCACTAATGGACACGCTTAAGTACCAAGTCTTTCCTTGCCAGAGCTTTCCTTAGACATGCACTTTTCACAAATCACAATTTTTTTTCCAGTAACTAGAATAATTCTTTTCTGATGTGGAAATACTGCAACCACGGAGCATACTAAGATTTTTCAAATAAAACCGGCACTTTCAAAACTTCTTGAAAATTTTATATGAGTACTAGGGTAAATTCCATGTTAAAAATTACACACTTAAAATGGTAGTAAGTTCATGCAATGGCAATAGCTAGGGCATACACTAGGCATTTATTATTTTCATTTATAAAATTCCTCTTCTTTCTTGAATATTATTTTCATCTTTTCATTTTCTTTATGTCTAGCCATTTAGTCATTTTATTTTTACTTATATCATTTCCAACACATGTTCTTACAAATTTTATAGAGCATTTTTCCTCAAATTGATTTCTACTATTACCCTATAGTTTAAAAAAATTCATCTATGGTAGAAAAAATATTGAAAATAGGTTTTACTAACTTTTAACACAGCCTTTGCTTACAAATCAGAGCATAACTCTCTCATTTTAACTCCGATTAAGATGATCTTAGTGTCTTTAAAAAGATAAGACAATTATATAAAACTATTATGTTAATCATATCAACAAAATAGTAAGATATTGTGGTGTCATTACTCCTTTAAATTTAGTATTATTTCTTCTCATGTAGGTTCTGACCTTTACTGACTAATTAGACCATATCTCCCAAATTTGAACTCCAAATTGAGTTATTCCAGTTGGTAAAAATCCATGAGCCATATATCTATAATTGTTATGTTGGCGCGCTATTTTAATTCCCTACAGAATATTCCCATAAATTCAAAAACTAAAGCTTTAATAACATACTCTTCCCTGAATAAACATTTTCTGACCTCTGTGTACTAATCAGATCATATCTACCTCATATGAACTCCAAATTGCATAATTCCAGTGGCTAAATTTCCATGAGACATAGATCTATAACTTTCATGTTAACCATTTATTTTAATTCCTTACCGATGTTTCCCAGAATCTTAAAAATAGAAGCTAAAAGTTTTACCGCCCATAGCCATACCTATGCAGAACTATCTAAACCAGCCTAAGTATTCAAATATACATCACATGCATGATCAATATGTAACATGATGAAGCAACATTCATGACCAATAATCAAAGTGCTAAGATCAAAATCCCATATAAATATTACAAATTTCAAAAAATTTCTTCAAAAAGAAATATTGTTAAACTTACCTAAAAATCTCCCTAGCTCACTTAGTGAATTGGTTTTCTTGTTTGCTCTTGAAAGAAGTAGCAAGACTCCTCCCTTCCCTTAACTTTTCTAGCAGCTTAGGTAAGAGAAGGAGGGTGAGTTTTTGATCCTCAAAGATAAAGAAGAAAAAATGGATTCAAGTGAGGATTAAGGTAACTTACCTTGAGTATTTAGCCTTCTAAACTTCTCCTTCTTTTTCCTTCCTTTCTTCTCCTCTCTTTCTCTCCTTTCCTCACTCTACCTTGCTTCTATTTCTCTCTCTTCCTCACTTGGACAAAATTAAGATGTGATGGGGTGGGTTTTGTTTATATAGACCACCAAATAATTCACCTTTCATGATCATGGATCTACCTTATCACAATTAAGATACACTTTGTTGAATTTTTGGAAAACAAACAACTTATGTTCTTGTCTTCCTCTTCGTTAGTCAAGATATGCATAGGAAAAGGAGATTTTCAATTTGAAATTTATGATGATATGTTCTTAAGATAAGGGACAAGGTCCCTTTGATTTAGGGATTCATTTCCATTTTCTTTTGTCTTAAACAAGTATGATAGGTTTGCCTTTTTAGGTGGCAAATTTCTAGCCCTTGAATTTCCATTATTTGGTTGATATTTTTTGTGTGGGATAGGAATGTTTTGTCCTAATGCCAAGTATTATCATACCACTTGCTAAAATTATGAGTGTAGGATATAGATGTTTTTGTCCTAAAGCCTTGTATTATTATGCCACTTGGCAAAATTATGAATGTAGAATCATACCACTTACTAAATTTTTGTCTTAATGCCATATAACCTAATCTTTATTATTATTACATTATTATATCATCACCTAATTTATTTTATTTTATTTTTCCTCTTGAGTTTGGGCTTATTCCTACCCATTATGGGCTTATTCCTACCCATTTTCTTTGCTTTGAATAAAATTTTACCTTTCTTGGAGGGCTTGAACACATTATCATAATTTTTGGGCTATTGGTCCAATTTCTATATCCTAATCCAAGTCTATGTTTTATTTCTTGTTTAGGTTATCCAATGGGCTTGCTAGAAACTTATGTGAAGTGGAAAAATTCTATATGAAGTGTCTATAGGTAAAAGCCCAATGTATGGTTGAAGATGTTAAACTTAATAATTCTAATTCTTGAATTAGGAAAAATTACCCTAATCCAATGTTCTTGAAATTTTAAGACCTTTACTTGTTTCTAAAAGTTTATCTTCCTTATCCAAGAATTTTACATCTCTTTAATATGTTATTTCTAATTTTTTTCCTATTAGGTTTTTCCTCTTTATTTGTTTTCTTAATGTTAGAAACATTTTCTATGCATATACATAAGGTGAAGAATTTCTAAGGATTATATTTTCCTTAGATATCTAAAATATTGTCTAATAAATTTTATTTCGTTAATGTACTTTTAACGAAATTAGGGATATTACAATAACCAAAAGATCAGGATGATGGAAATCCACATAAGATATTCATAACACTCCCCCTTGGATGTCCATCCCCTAAGAATGTGCCTCATTAAAAATTTTACCAAGAAAAGTCTTGTGGGACAAAAACCTAGTGAAGAAAAAAGAGTACATCATTCTTTGCTTTAAGATGCTATCAAATAAGAATATATATGACAACATCATTTAATATCTTTAAGTCATTAAACTCTAATATTATACCCCAGTTGCTTGAATGTTGTAGTAGGAAGTGCCTTGGTAAATAAATTGGCCAAATTATTGTTTGAAAGAATTTGTTGAATATCAACATAATCATTCTTTTGAAGATCATGAGTGAAAAAGAATTTAGGTGATATATGTTTTATTCTATCCCCTTTAATATACCCTTCTTTCAATTAGGCAACACATGTAGAATTATCTTTCTATAAGATCGTCAGGATCTTCTTTCTAGATAAGCTACAAGATTCTTATATGTGTTGAATCACAGATCATAGCCAAACACATTCTTGACTTGCCTCATGCAATACTAAATTTTTTGCATGATTAGCAGATGTGGCAAAAAAAGTTTGTTTCATAGATCACCATGAAATTACAGTACCCCCATATATAAACAAATAGCCTATTTGAGATCGTCCATTATGAGGGTCAGATAAATATCCTGCATACACATAACGAATCAGTTCAGACTCTAGTACATTTGAATAAAATAAGCCCATATCCATTTTTCGTTTAAGATAATGGAGTATATGCTTAACTCTATTCTAATGACTTCTTGTACGTGAAGAACTATATTTTGCTAATAGATTAACAGTAAATGATATATCAGGTCAGGTATGACTAATAAGATATATCAATGCCCTGATTGCACTAAAATATAGTACTTCAAGACCACGTAGTTCTTCATCCTTTTCACAAGGTCTAAAAGGATTTTATTCACATCTAATGATCTCACAACCATTGGAGTACATAATGGATGTGATTTATCCATATAGAATCATTTTATCACTTTTGTCACATAAATTTCTTGATACACAAATATGCTATTATTTAAATATTCAATTTATAATCCAAGGCAAAACCTTTTTTTTCAAGATCCTTCATTTCAAAATCTTTCTTTAAGCAATAAATAGCTTTTTGGAACTCTTCAAGAGTTCTAATAATATTCAAATCATCAACATAAATAGTAATTATGGAAAACTCACTTCCAAATATTTTTATAAAGATACATTGACAAATTGAGTTATTTCTATACCCTTATTGCAATAGATATTCACTAAGGCGATAATACCACATACGCCCTATAACATTCCTAATTTCATTTCTTTTGTTAATAAAGGTACATAAATATTTAGTTAAGGAAATAAAATTTATTAGATAATTTTTAGATATCTAAGGAAATATAATCCTTAGAAATTCTTCATCTTATGTGTATGCATAGAAAATGTTTATAACATTAAGGGAATACGTAAAAAGAGAAAAACCTAATAAGAAAAAATTTAAAATAACATACTAAAAGGAGGTAAAATTCTTGGGTAAGGAAGATAAATTTTTGGGAAGTAAGTAAAGGTCTTAAAATTTCAAGAAAATTAGATTAGGGTAATTTTTCCTAATTCAAGAGTTAGAGTTCCTAAGATTAACATCTCCACCCAAACATTGGGCTTTCACCTATGGACACTTTATATAAAGTTTTTCCACTTTACATGAGTTTCTAGCAAGCCAATAGGATAGCCCAAGCAAGAAATAAAATATAGACTTAGACTAGGATATATAAATTTGGACCGATAGCCCACAAACTACGAAAATGTGACCAAGCCCTCCATGAAAGGTAGAATTTCAACCAAAGTAAAGAAAATGGGTAAGAATGAGCCCAAATCCAAGAGGGAAAAATAAGAATTATGTGAGGAAATAGTAGTGTAATAATAATCAAGATTATGTCACATGGCATTAGGACAAAATATCTATATCCTACATTCATGATTTCAACAAGTAGGTAATAATACATGACATTATGACAAAACATCCTTATCTTACACAAATAATTTCAGCCAAGCAAGGGAGATTCAAGGGCTAAAAATTTTCCACCTAGAAAGGCAAACCTATCATACTTGAGTGAGACAAAAAAAGAAGAAATGAATCCCTAAATCAAAGGGACCTTGTCTATTGTCTTAAGAATATTTTATCATAATTTTTAAAATACAAATCTCCTTTTGCTATGCATATCTTGACTAAGGGAGAGGAAGACAAGAACATGAGTTGTCTTTCCCCAAAAAATAATGAAGTACATCCTAATTGTGATAAGGTAGACCCATGATTATGAAAGGTAAACCTCTTGATAGTTTATTTAAGCAAAACTCACTCTTATAGCATTATAATTTCATCCTAGTGAGGGAAAGGAAAAACATAAGCAAGGGAGAGTGAAGAAATGAGAGAAAGAGAGGAGAAAAGAGGAAGGAAGAGAAAAGAGAAGTCTACTTGAAGTACTCAAGGAAAGAGGACTAAGTACTCAAGGTAAGTTATCTTAATCTCTACTTGAATCCATCTTTTCTCTTCATCCTTAGGGTTCAAAATTCACCCTCCTCTTATTTAAGCTTCTAGAAAAGCTAAGGGAATGGAGGAATCTTGCTACTTCCTTCAAGAGGAAATAGGAAAAAAATTCACTAAATGAGCTAGGAAGATCTTTAGGTAGGTTTAACAATATCTCTTTTTGAAGAAAAGTTTTGAAATTTGTAATATTTAAATGGGATTTTGATCTTAGAACTTTGATGAAATTTACAATATTTGCTACTTTGATGATTGGTCATAGATGTTGCTATATCATGTTACATGTTATCTTGCATATGATGGATATTTTGAACATTTTAGTTGGTGTGGAAGATTCTGCATAGGTATGGCTATAGGTGGCAAAATTTTAGAATTTTTATGCTACTATTTTGTATATTTGAATGTGGTGAAAAATTGATGGAATATGATTATATGTAAATTAGGAAGAAAATGGAAGAGGACGTAATAAAATGATGAACTAAAACCTTAGGAAAGGTTTGGTTAGGTAACTAGATTTTGGAGTAACCAGGGAAGCTTATGTTTTTTATATTCTGGGAAGAATTGGTTAGGAATTAAAAGAAATGGTTAACATGAAAAATGTAGATATATGTCTCATGGATTTTTAACCATTGGAATCACTTAGTTTGGAATCCAAATGAGGGAGGTATTATTCGATTAGTAAGAAGTGGTTAGAAAATGGTTAACCAAGGAAGAATCTATTAGGTAAGCTTCTGTGTTTGAATTTCTAGGAAAAATCTATAAGGAACTAAACTAAATAGTTAACATAATGTGTCTATATATATATATATATATGTATACATGTATATATATGTATATACATGTATACATATATATGTATATATATATACATATATATGTATACATATATATACATATATATACATGTATACATATACATATATATATATATATATATATATATATATATATATATATATATACATATATATATATATGTATATATATATGTATATGTATATGTATATATATATATATATGTATATATATATGTATATACATATATATATATATATATATATGTATATACATATATATATACATATACATATATATATACATATATATATACATATATATATATATACATATCTATATACATATATATATACATATATATATATATATATATATGTATATATGTCTCAAGATTTTTTATCCACTGGAATCATTCAATTTGAAATCCATATTAGGAAGATATGGTCATATTAGTAAGCAATGGTCAGAAATTAACTAACCAGGGAAGAATTTGTTAAGTATACTTATGTGTTTGAATTTTTCGGCAAAATCTATAGGGAATTAAAGGACATTGTTAACATACTATATATATATATATATATATATATATATATATATATATATATATATATATATATGTTTCACGGATCTATAGGCTTTGAAATCACTTAATTTGGAGTCTATATGAGGGAGATATGACTGATTAATGAGTATATGTCAAAATCAGTCTAGAATTCAGGGTGGTAAATGTAAATGTTTTTGTTTTCTATTTTCTAGGAATAATTCGTAAGAAATATGAAGTAGTGATAAATATGAAAATTGTAGATAAGTGTCTTATCATTTTATAGGCTTTCAAATCACCTCAATTGGAATTCTTATGAGGGAGATATGGTCAGATTAGTAAGTAAAGGTCTGAACCTACCCGAGAAAAAATTACATTGAATTTGAAGGAGTAATAACACCAAGATTACTTAAGATTTCACTAAAAGTTTCAACATAAAGGTTTTAGAGGATTGTCTTATCTTTCAATTGACACTAAGATCACCTCAATGAGATTTAAAATGAGGGTGTTATGTTCTGCTTAGTGAGAAAGGAAAATAATATTTTAAAAAGAAGAAGAATCTTATAAATGAAAATAATAAATGACTAGTGTATGCCATAGCCATTGCCATTGCATGAACTCCTTACCATCTTAAGTGTGTAATTTTGACGAAAATATTTTATAAAGTGATATTTGAAAATGACTATGTTCATCGCAAGATTGTATTTTACCAATGATTTTTTATAATGATTATTCTTTGATGATAAATTATGGCATGTGAGTATAATGAACATACTTGTTATTAAAATCATAATTTTGGCTATTAACGTGAAAAGAAAAGAAAAGGAAAGAAAAGAGACGAGTGCAGTCACATGGCGGTCCATGTGGTGCACCAGTAGGGGACGCCTTACTCACGGCTATAATTATATTAATGAGAAAAGAAAGAGAAAGTGTGCCATGTCGAATGGAGCAAGAAAAGCCCATATCAGAGAGTAGAAAGCACTCACCTTGACGGGGGTACCTTGATATGAAAATAAGTTGATAGTCATCATATGATATTCTGAAAATAGTTATTCATGCCATACATGTCATTTCTGTATGATTTTCATGTGTATAGATAAAGTGCATTCATGTGACCTAAGATATTTCCTTTAGCTTACACAGATGAACATGACATGATGATCTATAGTAATGATAATTATGATTTATTGTTGAACTTACTGGGATTTAATTCTTACTATATTTTCATATCATGTTCAGAGGACTAGATTTACAGATATTCTATATGACTGGCTTTTAGCGTATGTTGGGTCAAGTTGGTTAAGATCCTGGTGAAGGTGCAACCATACGTACCCATATTCCCAAAGCTGGTCAATATGGATGAATAAAATGTAGACATATATGTGTTTGATTTGTGTATAGATGTTGTTCATTAATGATATGTAAACCTTAATTATGCTTGATTAAATTAATTAAATGTTATTATGAGTTAAATAGTTAGAAGTAAAGAGGTAATGACTTCATGAAATTTTAAATATATATATATATATATATATATATGTATATATATGTATATATATATGTATATATATGTATATATATACATATATATACATATATATACATATATATATATATGTGTGTGTATATATATATATCTATAAAAAATGGAGTTGTTACACGCCCAAATTGTTTTAAGCCATAAAGTGATTTATTTAATTTGATTAAGTAGTCTACTCGAGAACTTGAATTGTGTATTTTAGGCAACTTAAATCCTTCAAGGAGTTTTATATAGATGTCATTATCAAGTAAGCCATACAAATAGACTGTAACAACATCTATTAGATGTAAGTCAAGTTTTTCATGTACTGTCAGATTAATTACATATCAAAAGGTAGTTGCATACACCACATGTGAGTATGTTTCCTCAAAATCAATTCTAGGTCTTTACAAAAATCCTTGGGCAACAAGTCTTGTTTTATATCTTACAATTTCACTATTCTCATTTTATTTTCGTACAAAGACCTATTTGTATCCATATGGTTTTACATCTTTAGTTGTACGGACTACAGGTTTAACAACTTTTCTCTTTTCAAGGGATTTTAACTCTGTTTCAATTGCTTCTTTCTATTTTGGCTAGTCATTTCTTTGCCTGCATTCCTGAACAGACTTTGGTTGTTAATCCTCATTATCATTTAAAACATCATGCACTATATTGTATACAATTTTTTTGTTAACGTTTACCTTTTATTATTTCTATTGTATTCTATTCATAACATAATTAATTGATTTCTCTTCATTTTCACAAATTTCAGGTACCTGAGTTTCTTCTAGAACTGAAACATTAATTATGTTTAGATGCTTTTCTGGAGTTGCTAAATCCTCAATTTAACCATTTTGATTCTTAGCTCTTTTTCTTTTAACGGGCCAAACATCCTTTATGCGGATCTCAAGCTTATTTGTAACGGTGGATAGTCCGACAAGGACATTGATGTGTTCATAATTAAGCATGATTGTAATACCTTTAAACTTACTTTATGTTTAATTTAAGTAAAATATGATTAGTAATTAGTTTTTTTGTGTGTTGTAGGAGTAAAGCAAGAAGAAAAGAGAAAAGAAAGATAAGAAATTCATTGAACAATGTTAAATTGTAGCGATTGCAGGCCTTTGGGCACTAATTAGAACACATATACCACATATGAACTCTAATCAAAGTCCATCAAGTGCCTAGGAAAAGAAAAGACAATAATATATAACTTTTATGCTGAACACTTCATTAAATTCGGGAGAATTTAGAGCGTTATGAAACTCGAAAGTCAAAATCGTAGTGCAGCAAGACGAATCTTGAGTTTCATCACTTACTAGAGTATATTCCCCTCATATTAGCTCCGATTAAGGTGATTCTAGTGACTATGACAATTTAAGATACATGGCTACAAATTTGATGTTGACCATATTTTCAAATTTTGAATACATTTTAGCACTGTGGCACCTTACGTTAGCGTTGCGGCATTGGTGCACCCAGATCTAGACCACCGTGACATTGGCCTTGGGCACTACAACAACACATCCTCAAAAGTACAGAGCACTGTGGCTCTGCCATAGATCGTTGCAATACCAGCTACCACTGCAGAAAGTAAGAGTTACAATTTTTAGGTTATTTTGACTTCAATTGATGCTCAACAACCCAGGAACCAACTTAGAAGCAATCATACTTCATTTAGGACTCCTTCAACCTATAAATAAGAAGGAAAGCAAGGATGAAAGGGCATCCAAGGATCCAAGGATCAAATCATCAATCATCTTCCTCTCTTGATTTTCTTATGTCCTTGTGCAACTAATTTCTTTTTTATTGGTTGAGAAAGATTAAAATCTCAAGGATTTTTCAAGCATTGTTAGATTTGAATTTGATTTTATTAGTTAAATTTTAATTGAGTATTGATTATTCATCTGCTCTTCTTCTCTATGATTATTCATATAATTGTTAGGAAGGCTTACTAGTTTATTATTTGTCTTAATTTACTACAGAATCGTATCTTGAACAAAGTTTTCATTATTATGATTTAACAGACAAATAGGGTTAATAATTTTGGAATATGAATTATTAAACCTATGGTGAATGATTGACTAAATTTAATATAGCCGATGTGTCTATGTTTGTTTAGTTCAACCTTTTTCTCTAATTCTTCATGTAGTAATACGTAAAACTTTACCGATGTGCTAAAGATTAATTGTCAATTAGGGTTCATTATGGTGATCATCATCAATTGACTAAACCTAAGGAAAAACAGGGATAATATCCTAATGGTAGATACTTAAATTAAGATTGATTATGTTGTTAATGATCAATGCAATTCTTTCATGGTGGATATTGATCGAAACCAACTCTCTCATTATTAATCACTCTTTATTTTATTGTGATTATTGTTTTTTTACTTTAATAATTTTCCTATAGTTGTCAGCCCCCCTTATATTCTACTCACAAAAGGTAATACCGGTTTCTATGGGATGAACCTTTACTCCCACTACTACACGTTAGTTTTGAGGTAAGGTATTTACTATATTTGGTGTATCCGCGATAGTAACCTACCAAATTTTGGCCTTGTTATCGGGGATTACATCCATTATCTTTTGTGATTTTTACTTTGATTTAGGCTTGTGATTCTCAAAATCTATAGTACAATCAAAATATTGAAAAATCTATATACAGGAACAAAAGAGAAATCCCAAAGGAGATTGATCAAGAGAAAGAGGAAGTAATCATGGTTAGGTACCCTACTTTGAAGGAGCTTACTGCTCTAGATCTGTATCAATAGCCTTTATGCATTACTTTTCCTAACCTTGATGAAATTATTAATTTTGAATTAAAATCTGGACTGATTCATCTCTTACCCATTTTTTATGGTCTTGCAGGAGAAGACCCACACAAGCACTTGAAGAATTCCATATAGTATATACCAGCATGAAGCCTCCTAGAGTAACTAAAGAACAAATTAAACTCAGAGATTTTCATTTCTCTTTAAGAGATTCAGCCAAATATTGGCTATATTATTTACTATCTGACACCATAACTACTTGGAATGAGATGAACAAGTTATTTTTAGAGAGATATTTTCTTGCATCTAGAGCTGCAAATATAAGATAAGAAATATGCAGCATTAGCCAATTACATAGAGAGACTTTGTGAATATTGGGAGAGGTTTAAAAAACTTTGTGCAAGCTGCCCACATCATCAACTTAGTGAACAACTACTTATTCAATATTTTTATGAAATTCATTTACGAGGTGACTAGAGCATGATAGATGCAGCTAGTGGAGGAGCACTAGTAGATAAGACTCTTAAAGTAGCCAAAATCCTAATATTTAATATAGCTGCTAACTCCCAATAATTTGTTGTTAGATATGACCCCCCAATTAGACATTCCAATGAGGTAAGTACTTCTTCCCTTCAGCAACAAATGTCTAAACTTAACTCTCTTGTGCTCTAAATTGTTACAGGTACACCTTAACCAATTAAAGTTTGTGAAATCTGTTTAGCAACGGGGCACCCAACTAATATATGCCCTAAATTTCAAGAAGAATCCATAGAACAAGCTAATGTGGGTAGGTAGTTTTCTTGGATAACCAAAGAGGTATGATCCGTACACTAATACATATAATCGTAGATGGAATAATCATCCCAACTTTAGGTATAGGGATGCACACAATAGGATTGTAGGATGAAATTTTACATATTTTTAGTATAACTAACAGGTTTATTATCTTAGACAGACTACACCTCAAGATTCTTAAGTAAGTAGCTCCTTAGAAGAAATAGTTAAATCTCTTGTTGAATTTACTACTCTAGTAAAACAGGAATTAAAGCAATTTCAGCAAAAGAACTATAGCTAGCATCCAAACCTTGGCAACTTAAATAGGACAAATAGCAACTTCAGTTAGCTAGTTAGAGGCTCAAATTTTAAGACAGTTGCCTTCCCAAACTGTGGTAAATCCAAGAGAAAATATAAGTGCTATCATGCTATAAAGTGATAAAGAAGTTGATATTCCAACACAAGAGGTACATGTACCAACTGAGCAGGAGGAAAAAAATATAACCATTGAAGGTAAGCATCCAAAAAGAAAGCTTCCACCTTTATTTGAATATGAACCTGTACCTTCATTTCCTGAAGCTTTGAAAGTAAATAGGATGAATAAGAAAACTTTTGACTTATATAAGACCTTTAGAAAATGTGAGGTGAATCTTCCTCTTTTAAATGCGATCATCCAGGCACCCCATTATGCCAAATTCTTAAGGGAATTATACACCTAAAAGAGGAAGCAAAAGTTGAAAAGAGCTGAGAAAGTAAAAGTAGGGGAGCATATTTATGCAATTATTCAAAGGAAACTCCCTACAAAGTGCAAAAACCCATGTATGTTTTCTATCCCCTGCACTATAGGCAATACCAAATTTGAGAAGGCCATGCTAGATCTAGAAGCATCTATTAATGTTATGTCATACTCTGTTTATGTATCTTTAGCATTAAGACCTTTGAAAGAAACTAGTGTTATAATTTAATTGGCTGAAAAATCTAATACCTTTCTTGAGGGTGTGGTTGAGGATGTTTTAGTGCAAGTTGGTGACTTAATTTTCCCTACTGATTTTTATGTACTTAATATGGAGAATAGTGATCAAACAACTTCAATTTTGCTAAGGCGATCATTCTTAAAAACATCCAAGGCCATAATAAATGTTCATAGTGGCATATTGACAATGGAGTTTGAAGGAAAAATTATAAAATTCAGTGATTAATGCCATGAAAGATCTTACTACCTATGCTATTAATATAATAGATTATGTAGCACAGGATGTTGAGCCTTCAAAGAAAATATTGGAAAACCAGCATTGAGTGTTCACTTACAAGAGAATAATGGATAATTAAAAGTAGCTCCAAAAGTGCAGTAAACAGGTAAGGATTCCCCTACCTTATTACCAAATTTTAATGACACAAGTGCATTTTCTATTTTGCAGGATCTTGGATCAAATTTGTAGCCTCCTCCCAATCACCTGAAATACTTTGAAGTTAGAGAAGCACCACTTATCATAGTTACCAATAATCTAGGTGCTAAAAAAGAGGAGGCATTAATGCATATTTTCAAGAAAAAGGAAGTGTCATTGAAAAAATAGTTGCAAACTTTAAATACATAGACTCACTTGTAGAACTGCATCAAGCTTTAGAGATCAAAAGGGTTAAACCCTGCGAAGGTAAGAAATATCTCCCTTGGTTTGGACCCATTATGATTACTAATTTAGTTGCTTGTCATGTAGTAGAACTTCAAAGCTTGAATCAGTCCCAAAAATTTTAAATTAAAGTAGACATCAAGGATCCTGCATTAATGACATAAAGAGTTTTTAGTCGAGCCAATGACTTTAAACAAAGGTGCTTATTGTGACACAACCTAACATAGTTATTATAAAAAAAGAAAAAGAATAAGAGGTGGAAATAAAAAAAAATTCAGAGTCCAGTAATGCAATATGCTTATTCCACCCCAAACAAATTCAGGGAAGTTCACTTAATTTAAAGCTCTTCATATTTTCCTCTTTATTTTTATCTTTATTTAACATTGAGGACAATGTTAAGTTTGAGTTTGAAGGCGAAAGTATACTTTCCTGAATGATTGTGGCCTTATTTTGAGTATCAATTTTCTAATTTTCACTATTAATGCACTTTTATTGCGTTGAGCAAGTTGAGTGATTATGTGAGTATTTCAATTTATGTTTTCTGTTGTTAGGTACAACCAATAGTCAATGATATGGCTATCCAAACTTTTTTTAACTTTGAAAAATGTAGAAAATTTATGGTTGTGTGCTATTTTAGCCCTTTTGAAATTTATTTTTTATTTTAGAATCCTGAAATGTTTTTACACAATAAATTTGGGCATTTAATTTGTCTTTTACTTAGAGAAGGTTTATATAACTAAAAAATATTTTATGATCTCAATAGGATTCTTAAAATTATTTGAATGCTACTTGATGCAAAATTCTAGGCTACTACTATTAATTAAGAGTTGATTTAGGCATTATTTGATAGATTGAGCCTTTTAAGCTTAACCCAAGCAATGAAATATCCTTATTTCCTCTATTTTGAGCTTAATGAACTTTTTTATATCCATAAACGAGCCAAAAGCCAAATTTTGTGATTACTATACTTATTTTTTACCCTACTTACCCACTTTATGATTATTTTTCTGAATATTTTTTTTGTAGAGATTTATTGACAAAAGGGTGGAAGGGTGGAGCAAGAAAAGAAAAGGAAAATCCAAAGAAAACAGAAAGTTCAAAATAATATATGAAAGTTTATATAGTGGTGAAAGAAAGGAAATAGAGAATTAAGGAAAATAATGAATTAAATCTAGTTGAAGCACGAAAATGAGTGTGGGGAAAATCCCCTAAACTTGAGAAAGTTCAAGAAATCAAAATTAATCATGTAGTGCGGGGTGATTTAACCTAAATTATAAAATCTACTCTACCATATACCTTGGCCACAATACAAGCTGAATGAAGTCCTATTGATCGTAGAAGTAGTTTTGGCCTACATTAGTAGAGAGTGGTATGAAAAATAAGCCTATGGAAATCTTAAACTATTTAGAGATCTACACCTAAAATTTTGAGATATATAAACTCATTCGGATAAAGGAAATTTATTGACTCAAAAACACATACACACTTAGGGTTTAAGAGAACAAAATAATGGATCACATTTGAGTTAATTTTATGCAAGGTTATGACCTTTCAAAAAAAAATTTGAGCATGTTTTCATGTTATGAGACAAAAACTTGGTAAGCCTAACACTCACGTATATTGACTTTTGCTTTTGTCTTTAGTGATTATTTTGCTTAAAGACAAGCAAAATGTTGAGTGTGGGGGTATTTAATGTGTTCATAATTAAACATGATTTTCATATCTTTAAACTTAACTTTTTTTTTATTTAAGTAAATTATAATTAAGAATTAGCTTAGTTTTGTGTCGTAGGAGCAAAGGAAGAAAAAAAGAGGTGAAAATGATAATAAATTCATGGAAAATACTAAATTGTAGCAATTTCAAACCTTTCAGCAATAATTAGACTACATCTCCCATATATGAACACCAATCAAAGTGATTCAAGTGCCTGGGAAAAGATTCAATAATAATCTACAACTTTTTTGTTGAGTACTTTGTCAATAACAAGAGAATTCATAGCGTTATAGAGCTCGAAAGTCAGAACCGTTGTACAACGAGACAAATCTTGACCTTTTGTCACTAATTGGAGTATATATCACTCATATTAACTTTGATTAAGGTGATTCTAGTAACTATGGAAATTTAATAGAAAAGGGTAAAAATTTCATGTTGACCATTTTTCCAGATTCTGAAGAAATCTTAGCGTTGCGGTGCTTGTAAATTAGCACTGTGGAGCTTGTGTTCCTAGATTTGGAGGGTCGTGGTGCTAGCCTTGGGTACCGTGTCAGCACACCCTCAAAAGCACGTAGCACTGTGGCGCTTGATGCCTAAAAAGTTCCATGGAATTGCCATAAAGCCCAAAAGCCCAAAAACCAACATAGAAGCAATCTTACTTCATTTAGGAATCTCCCAACCTATAAATAAGAGGAAAATAAAGTATAAAAATGGCATCCAAGGATCCAAGGATCAAATTATCAAATTCTTAATAACCTTTTTCTCTTCTTCTCTAGATTTTCTTTTGGCCCTATGCGGCAAATTTCCATTTTGTTGGTTGAAGGTCGAAGATCTTTTATGCATTGTGAGGTATGGATTTGATTTTATTAGTTCACTTTTAATTGAGTATTTTTTATTCATATGTTCTTCTTCTTAATGATTATTCATATAATTTCTAGAAAGGCTTACTAGTATATTGTTTGTCTTAATCTACTGCTAAATCGTATCTTAAACAAAGTTTTCATTATTATGATTTAAGAGGCAAATAGAGTTAATAATTTTGGATTATGAATTATTAAGCCTATGTTGAATGATTGACTAAATTTAATATAGCCGATGTATCTATGTTTTTTTAGTTCTACATTTTTCTCTAATTTTTCATGCGGTTAATATGTTAAACTTTATCGATGTGCTAAAGGTTAGTTCTTAATTAGTGTTTATTGAGGAAATCGTCATCAATTAACTAAACCAAAGGAGATACTTAAATTAAGATTGATTATGTTGTCAATAATCAATGCAATTCCTTGATGATGGATATCGACATGAACCAACTCTCTCATTATTAATCACTCTATTTTATTTCGATTATTCTCTTTTTACTTTAATAATTTTCTTACCCCTATCAACCTCCTTATATTTTACTCACAAAAGGTAATATCAGTTTCTGTGGGGTCTACTCTTACTTCCACTACTACAAGTTAGTTTTGAGGTAAGGTATTTACTATATTTTGTGTGCTCGTGACAATAACTCAGAAGACATCAATTTTAATTGAAGTATTAGCAGCAGGTGTATGTGATTTAGTAACTATTTTTGAGTCAATAAATGCATCTGATAATTGGTTGACTAAATTTTGCAAATGAATTATCCTTTGAACTTCCAATTTACATTTTTTTGTGCGAGGATAAAGATGAGTTAGTGATAATTCATGCCAACTAATTTCTTTTTTTAGCTGCTTATTTTCTCCCCCTAATGTTGGGAAAAATGATTAATCAAAATAAGAATTAATAAACCGAGCTGTGAATAGATCTCCTGTTAATGGTTGAAGATATTTTATTATAAAAGGAGATTCATATCCAACATATATTTCCAACCTTCTTTGAGGACCCATCTTAGTGCATTGTGGTGGAGCAATAAGGACATATACCACACATCCAAAAATTCTTAAATGAGAAATATTTGATTCCTGACCAAAAACTATTTGTAATGGGGAGTGTTTATAATAAATTGTTTCCCTTATGCAAATTAATAATGTAGCATGCAAGATTGCATGTCCCCAAGTGGATATTGGAAGTTTTGACTTCATAAGTAATGGTCTTGCAATTAATTTCAGACGTTTAATAAATGATTTTACAAGACCATTTTGTGTATGTTACATGTTACAGGATGTTCAACATCAATCTCAATAAACATACAATACTCATTGAATGTTTGGGAAGTGAATTCACCAACATTGTTGAGGCGTATTTTCTTAATTGGAAAATTAGAAAATTGTTCTTGTAATCTAATCAATTATGCAAGTAATCTCGTAAATGCCAGGTTATGAGATGATAATAAGCATGCATGTGACCATCTAGTTGATGTATCGATTAAGACTATAAAATACCTAAATAGTTCACATTGTGGGTGTATTGACCCACAAATATCGCTTTGTATTCTTTCTAAAAATGTGACGTATTCACTCCCAATTTTGACTGGTGATGGTTGAATAATCAATTTCCCTTGGGAGCGAGTAGGACATGAGAAATTATTCAATTCTTGAATGTTTAATTATTTTTTGCATCATAATTGATCCAAAATGGCCTAACTGGTTATGCCAAATAACAAAGTTATTATTGCAAACTTCTAGTTTTCCAATATGTATTTGTTACCTAAGGTTGTACTTGTGATATAAATATAATCAATATTTATTTCATTTTTTGTCTCAATGTGATATACATTTCGGCAGATATCCTTGAAACTTAATAAGTTTTTAAGAGACTTAGAGGAGTATAAAGTTTTGTCAATATGCAGTTTCGTTCATCTAAGTAATATTATACTAACTCTTTCAGAGCTTTCAATTAACTTTGTACTACTAGATATAGTACTAACATTGACTTCTTGCATTACTAATTGGGAGAAATACATTTTATCTTTGAGAATTGTGTGAGTCATGGCACTATCAATGAGACATATATCTTCATCAGTGATGTTGGTATCAATTGAGAAAATATTCATTCTTGATTAAAAATAAAACAAGAATAGTTAATATGAGGAAATAATACATAAAATATGTTTAAAAATAATAACATCAAAAAACAAATTGTACCAAAAAAAGAAAAACCCTAAAATTTAATGTCATAAAAATTATACAAATAACTTATTTTTGAATACTACCATCACAAATTAAATGATCAATTTTTCCATCAGAATCAGTAAAGAAATCTATAACATCTAAATGAGTTACGTCAACATAGCCATCATTAGGACTGTTTTCCTTAAAGAAATTGATCTCTATCTTTTTCTCTTTAATAGATTTTTGGTAAAGATCAACAAGATGCCTTGATGTATGATAGGTATGTGACCTATGTCCTTTACCACCACAGTATTAGCATGTGTGTTTCAACATGTTTGCCATTTTGTACACCTTTTTCCATTTTATTTTTGGCCTTATTATTTTTCTACTTCTGGTGAGAAGCTATGTTATTGGAATAATCACCATGACCACGATCACGACCAAAGCCATAACCACGACCACGACTTTAACCTTAAATTTATCCATAGTGGTCATATGTTGCAGCATTCACTTTAGGAATGGAGCAATGCCAATTGGATGGAACTCATGATTTTTCATGAGAAGTTCATTATTTTGTTTAGCCATAAGGAGACAAGAAATCAGCTCGAAATATTTCTTGAATCCTTTTTCTTGATATTACTAATGCAAGAGCACATTGGATACATGAAAAGTGGACAATGTTTTTTCTAACATGTTATCATCAATGATTTTTGTTCCACATAACTTTGAGAACTTATTCTAAATAGTGCAAAATTATATTTGCTTGCAGTTTTAAAATCTTGCAAGCGAAGATACATCTAATCATATTGGGCTTTTGGAAGTATCACAGTTTTTTGGTAGTCATACCTTTCTTTTAAGGAATTCCAAAAAATAAATGGATATTTTACGGTAAGGTAGTTATTTTTCAATCCTTCATGAAGTGGTGGCGAAAGAATATCATGGTTCTAGCCTTATCTTGGTTAGATGCTTTATTTCCTTCTTTGATAGTTTCTCCAAGGCCATTTGCATCTAAGTGGATTTCAGCATCCAACACCCAAGACAGGTAATTTCTCCCAGTAATGTCAAGCGCCACGAATTCAAGTTTTGCAAAGTTTGACATTTTAAGATTATCATAAAATATAATGCTAGTCAATAAGCATCCATAAATAAAGAACTATTTCAGATAAAATAGATCGTAATAAAGACATGTAAATTTGTGGTAGGCCTTCTATATATTATTAAGAGGAGAAAAAAATGCCAAAGTGTTGTAAGAATAATTATTTAACTTCAGTTAACATAGACATGTTCTTTCTCCTTAACCAATAGATAAATTGTTAATCATTATTTAACTTACCATGTACTAATAACAATTATTTCTACACATATAAATCATAGAGCATGTAATAGTCGTAAATTTAATAAACTCTAAAGTAAATAAAATTTTGAATAATAGAGAGAATTTTGAAAATGAAGATAAGAATCGGTAGAAATAAATTTATTTATTACATGGATTAAATAATTATAAAAGGAATATGAGAATTTACGTTTTGGTGCGTAATTTTTATTTTTCAATAATAGTATTTTGTTATAAGCAAATATATTTTTATTTGTTTAAAAATGATTATGTTTTGCTAAAAGTAAGAAGACTTTTAAGTAAAATAATTATTGTTTTGCTTAAAATAATTATACCGGCCTCTAAATAATTTTTGTTGTATTTTTAGAAATATTCTTTCTTTTAATATGAATAAAGATATTTATTTTAAAATTTGTTTTATTACGATTTTTGTCAAGAAAATCATGATTTAAGAGTTTAACTAAAGATTTATGAGAATGAAAATTTTTAGAAATTTTTGGGATATTTTATGATGAAAAATAGAATTTATATGAATTTATATAAAAGAAAATCCTATTTTTAATTATTTAATTATTATTATTATATTAAAAAAAGAAGAAGCAAATGATAAAATGAAACCGGGGGAAACGAGTAATCAGATCTTCGAAGAAACGAGAAAGTGTGAATAGTGAATAAATAGTAACTTACAACTTTTTCTCTAGATCTGGAGTGCCTAATGGCTTTCGATCTCAAAACTGAGGGTGTTATTGGATTTAGGATGAAGAGTACTACGGTTTTGACCGATCAATTTTTCAAAGCAACTGTTGAATCGCTTAGATCTGAAGTAGAAAATCTAAAAAAAAAGGTAAATTCTGAAACTTTTACTTAGAGATCTCAAATTAGAAATCTGACTCCGTAGATAGATTTAGAAGTTAGATAAACATTAGGATATGAATTCGTTTCGGTGATTTGATAATTTTTTTTGTGATGGTGAATAGTAATTTATGGCAGTGAATAGTACAGTGAATAGTACCCATAGCCTTGACCTGTGTTGATCGAACTCCTAGAGGCTAAATTGTACAAATTTGGAGTCATTTTCTAGGTTTTTGGAGCTTCTGGACTTGATTTTGAGATTTATTTTACTGAATTCGGACCAGAAATAAGGATTTTAAGGGTGTCCAACTTTATACCATAAATTTGTGAGTAGATAATTCTTCTTATGGCTTGTTTTTACTCTTCTTGAACTTTACATTGATAAATGAGTATGATTACATGTTATTTATACTTTTATATGTTTCTGAAATGATTTGAAATATCTGAAATAGTTGAAATATGATATTTAGTTCAAGAAGAGTATGAATTTTGATACACATTGAACATGTGATATTTAAATATATTTCGCATTACACGGCAAAGAAATTATGTTATGCATGTGATGTTGATTTATAAAGTGATACGTTTGCCTCGGATATGGGCATGATTATATGTTTCCCCTGATTGAGAATTTTTGACAAATGAATATATTGAGACTGAAAAGTCTGTTTTATATTAAGAATTTTATACTGGATTATATGGCATATGTGCATATGGTATTTTCTGTGGAGAAATTCTATTGGAAACACTGTCTGCTAACAGCAGGTGATGTTAGCCCTAGTGTGCACCTTGATTGCCTCAGCTAGCAGGGGAGGTGGTGCTAGCCGTGTGTGAGGGCCAACACATGAGAGATTATATGTGAAGGAGAGCGGAATGCCTCATATATATGGGCGAGATGCCAGTTATATGATGGTGAGATGCCTATTATATGAGATGTTATTTGCCTTCCCTTGCTGTGTGCTTGGGAAAGACCCATACAGAGTCCCTTCGCGTGTCATCTTGAATGGTAGTAGGGCAAACCTCAGCGAGATGCTGAGTTTAGGCAAATCCTATACCACCAAAGTACGAAAGGGGGTCAAACTCTGGTATGGTGGTTCTGATATGGCATCCTCTGAATAAGTTATATGAGAAATATTTGATGCATAACATTATTTGATAAATGATTTTACAGTTTTGTATATGATTTTGAATATGAATATGAATTGTTAACAGAGATGTTTTGAAATGCGGGTCCCATATGAATATGCTTCTGAATGTAACTTTTCTTTATGAGAAACTTTGAAATGAAAAGTACATCCTTATGTTGACCTTAGAGGTTATAGGAGGTGTTATATGCTCACTGAGTTGTAAAACTCACTACACGATGTGGATCTATTTTTCAGATAAAGACATAGAGTTTGGTCCAGCAGCCACGTGATCGACTAGGGGTCGTTCTTCGGTGGTAAGCCTAAATTGTTTCTAGGCTCTTAGTGTTTTATATTGTAATATATTTGTACTCTAGAGTTGCTCTGAACGTCATCCGCTGTAAACCTGATATATATATATATATATATAGACTTGGCATGTATAACTATTAGTATTGTTAACTTGAAAACATGTGATATTATTCATATATGTGGTATTATGAAACGATTTATAATTGCATGATAATAAAATTTAACGAATAATAGAGGTATTCGTGTTCCTAAAGTAGGGGCGTGACAAGTTGGTATCAGAGGATTAGGTTTCCCTGTGACAATCAGAGCAAAGGATTCTTTAGTATGACCTTTAGTATCGATATGAACCGGACATATCTATACTTCAGGTGATGCTGAGGGATTCTATAGGATATCGTCTTCCATTCTATTCTAAGTCTGTAAAGCTCATAGTATAAGGTTGATCGAATGTGATTGTATCTTAAAAAATATTTTATTCTGTATAGTAAATGATGCCGCCAAGAACTAGAGCGGTCGCTAGAGAAGAAGCTGTAGATCGTGCACCCTTTACTGAAGAGTCTGCACAATCTATAATTCTAGTACAAAGAGGTTGTGGAAGAGGCCGACCTAGAGGAAGAGGTAGAGGTAGAGGTAAAGGACGTGCATGGGGTATAAGAACTCCAAGACAAGATGAAGAAGTCCTTGTGTCTGATAGAGTCTCTGAGGAAAGAGTAGAACCTCCTCAGGAGCCACATGATAGGACAATAGATATGATTGCTGGTATACATAGAAGCTTAGAGACGTTGGCTAGATTTATAGTGGATCAAGGCAGAAGGGATGGCCAGCCAATAGAAAATGCTCCTGAAGTATAAGAACTGAGAAGAATAGCTGAGTAAGAAGACAAGACTACAGGGATTGAGGTGTCATTACCGCAGTTCCTTAAGCTAAAACCTCCGACTTTTTCTAGGTCGGATGTTCGAGAAGACCCACAGATATTCATTGATTCTGTGGAACGAGTCCTTAGAGCTTTAGGGTGTGCCTCTAGAAGATCTGTTGAACTAGTGGCCTTTCAATTATCAGATGTGGCCCAAGTTTGATTTGAAACTCTGGTACTAGGAAGATCTGATACTTTACCTCCAATGGAGTGGGATAAATTTAAGGAAGCATTTATGAATCGCTTCCTGCCAATAAGTGAAAGAGACAAGAGGGCCAGAGAATTTGAAGAATTAAGACAGACACCGAATATGACAGTTTCTGAATATGACATCCGTTTTACTTAGTTGTCCAGATATGCACCATATTTGGTCCCTACTGAAAAAGGATAGAATTAAGAGGTTTGTTTCGAGATTGATACGTCCATTGTTTAAATCGATGGGCCCTCAAATGCATCATTTTTCAACTTATTTAGCAGCGGTGGACTGTGCTAGAATGATAGAAACACGAGAACAAGCAGATATTGAAGGTTTAAAAAGAAGAAAAAGAGAGCGAGACAGTAATGTACATACTAGATATAATCCTACAGTCAGTGGATCAAGATTTCAAAATCCATAGCGCTTTACTCAAACAGGAGCTGATAGTTCTAACCAGCCATCAGTTAACATCAGTAAGCAGAGAATGTTACAAAGAGATATGAGACCCCCGAGTCAACAAGACTCAAGATCAATTCCACCATGTCCAAATTGTGGCAGGCCTCATATTGGACAATGTCACAGAGAAATAGGTGCATGTTTTAAGTGTGAAAAAATGGGTCATTTGATGAGGAATTGTCCATAACTGCGAAGTTTTAGTCAAGCATCAGTACAACCAGTTTCACCTCCTGCATCTGCACCAACACGAACTAGTAGGGCAGCTTCAGTCCAAGCAAGTAGTGGTGGTACTGGAAGAGGATCAGGAAGTCGAGGCCGAGATCTAGCTTGAGTTTTTTCCTTGACACGACAGGATGCTCAAGCTTCAAATGCAGTTATGACAGGTACATTATCAGTATGTTCCCATAAAGCATATGTCATGTTCGATCCTGGTTCTACTCATTCTTATATATCACCATGCTTTGCTAAGAAATTGAGTAGAGACTCTACTAGTTTGCATTTTTCTTTTATGGTTGCTACTCCAATGGGAGAATTCTTACTGGTAAAAGATGTATATAGATCGTGTGAAATTTCGATAGAGGATAAGGAGATTCTTGTAGATTTGATAGTTCTAGATATGGTAGACTTTGACGTGATTCTAGGAATGGATTGGTTGTCATCATGTCATACCATTCTAGACTGTCACCAAAAGGTGATTAAGTTTGATGTCCCTAGAGAATCTTCCTTCATGATACAAGGAGATTGTAGTAAGGAGTCTAGTAATTTAATTTTAGCTTTAACAGCTCATAAACTGTTACGAAAAGGATGCCAGGAGTATTTAGTAGTAGTCAAAGATGTTGATATGAAGTATACAAGTGTAGAGCAGGTTCTAGTGGTTAGAGAATTTTCTGATGTATTTCCTGAGGAATTACCAAGATTACCACCAAACCGAGAGATTGAGTTTAATATTGATCTTCTCCCTAGAACACAACCAATATCCATACCTCCTTATAGGATGGCACCTACAGAACTTAAAGAATTAAAGGAGCAACTACAAGATTTACTAGATAAAGGTTTTATTCGACCCAGTACATCTCCCTGGAGTGCTCCTGTTCTCTTTGTGAAGAAGAAGGATAGATCTTTACGCCTATGTATTGATTATAGGCAGTTGAACAAAGTGACTATAAGAAATAAATATCCTTTACCCAGAATAGATAATTTGTTTGATCAGTTACAAGGTGTCCAATGTTTTTCAAAAATTGATCTGAGATCTGGGTATCATCAATTGAAGATAAAGAAGGAAGATATTTCGAAAACTGCTTTTAAGACTCGATATGGGCATTACGAGTTCTTAGTAATGCCATTTGGTTTAACAAATGCCCCAGCTACATTTATGAACTTAATGAATAGGGTATTTAAACCTTTCCTAGACCAGTTTATCATTGTATTTATCGATGATATTCTGGTTTATTCAAAGAGTTCAAAGGAGCATGAGCAGCATCTAATGATAGCTTTGCAAACCCTAAGAGAACATCAGTTGTATGCTAAGTTCTCAAAGTTTGAATTTTGGCTTAGTAGTGTTACATTCTTAGGGCATGTGACTACTAAAGATGGTATTGAAGTTGATCCCAAAAAGATAGAAGCGGTGCAGTAATGGCCACGCCCTATGATAGTAACTGAGATTCGTAGTTTTCTTGAGTTAGCAAGCTATTACCTTAGATTTGTTAAAGATTTTTCAAAAATAGCTCCTCCTTTGACTAGGTTGACTAGGAAAGGAATAAAATTTGAGTGGTCTAATGCTTGTGAAGAGAGTTTTCAGAAACTAAAGGAGTGCTTGACCACAACCCCAGTCCTTACCATTCCTACGGATACTGGAGATTATGTAGTATACTGTGATGCATCTAGAGTGGGCTTAGGCTGTGTGTTAATGCAAAATAGAAGAGTAGTTTCTTATGCATCCAGAGAGTTGAAGAAACATGAACAAAATTATCCCACCCATGATTTAGATATGGCAGCTATAGTATTTGCTTTAAAGATTTGGAGACATTACCTGTATGGAAGAACTTGTGAGATTTATACAGATCACAAGAGCCTCAAGTATATTTTTCAACAGAAGGATCTTAATTTGAGGCAAAGGAGGTGGATGGAACTACTAAAGGATTATGACTGTACGATTTTGTATCATCCAGGCAAAGCAAATGTAGTAGCTGATGCTCTAAGCAGAAAATCTATGGGAAGCTTAGCCCATATAGCAGAGGTTCGACGACCTTTGTTGGAAGAAATCCATAAGTTAGAAAGTAAGGGGATAAATTTAAATTAAAGGAACCGGGAATATTTTTGGCTCATGTGCAGCTTCAATCTTCTTTAGTTGAACAAATCAAAGCTAATCAAGATAAGGATGCCAATTTGCTCAAGATTAAGAATGAATTAAAGGATACCCAAGATTCTGAATTCTTAGTGGACACTGAAGGGGTATTAAGATTCGGTAGACGATTATGTGTCCCAAATGTCAATGATTTGAGAAAACAATTATCGGAGGAAGCACATCGATCTACATATACCATACTTCGAGGAACGACAAAAATGTATCAAGATATGAAGGAATTGTATTGGTGGGATGGTATAAAGAGGGATATCGCAGAGTTTGTTTCCCATTGTCTGACATGCCAACAGGTGAAAGCTGAACCTCAACGACCTGTAAGGTTACATCAGCGAATATAAATACCAAAATAGAAGTGGGAGAGAATTACTATGGATTTCATTATGGGATTACCAAGGACTCCCAAAGGATATGATTCTATCTGGGTTATTATAGATCGCATGACAAAGTCAACACACTTTCTACCTGTGAAAACTACCTATAACGTAGCTCAGTATGCAAGGCTTTACTTAAATGAAATAGTTAGGCTACATGGAGTTCCTACATCTATTATATCTGATCAAGGGCCGCAGTTCACGGCACAATTTTGGAAAGCTTTTCAAGAGGCATTAGGAACAAAGTTGGATTTGAGCACAGCTTTTCATCCCCAAACCGATGGTCAGTCTGAGCGTACGATTCAGATTTTAGAAGACATGCTTCGAGCCTGCATTTTTGATTTTGGTGGAAGTTGCGATATGTACTTGTCTTTGGCTAAATATGCATATAATAATAGTTACCAGACTAGTATACAGATGGCTCCATTTGAAGCTTTGTATGGTAGATGGTGCAGATCCCCCATTAGATGGTTCGAAGTGGGTGAGGCTAAACTTATAGGGTCAAATCTTGTACAAGAAGCTTTGAACAAGGTAAAGCTGATTAGAGAAAGGCTGCAGACAGCTCAAAGTAGACAAAAGGTGTATGCTGATAATAGGCGAAGGGAGTTAGAATTTTCAGAGGGTGAACAAGTGTTCCTAAAAGTATCACCCATGAAAGGAGTGATGAGATTTGGAAAGAAAGGGAAGTTAAGCCCTCGGTATATTGGTCCTTTAGAAATATTGGATAGAATAGGTGTAGTGGCATATCGCATAGCTCTGCCACCAGAACTGAGTGATGTTCATCTAGTATTTCATGTATCTATGCTACGGAAATACTTACCGGATCCTACTCATGTCATTCAACCCCAAGAAATTCAATTGGATAAGAATTTAACCTATGAGGAAAGGCCGATGTGCATTGCAGATCGGCAAGTGAAAAAGTTACAGACAAGTGAAATTCCTATGGTTAAAGTGATATGGCAAAATCACTCTTCTGAGGAGGCTACCTGAGAAAGAGAAGATGAAATGCGTGCCAGATACCCACTTTTGTTTGATCAATGAGGTTAATGTTTATCTGCCATTACGGTGATGAAATTCGGGGACCGAATTTCTTTAAGGGGGGAAGAATGTAATAGTCGTAAATTTAATAAAGTCTAAAGTAAATAAAATTTTGAATAATAGAGAGAATTTTGAAAATGGAGATAAGAACCGGTAGAAATAAATTTATTTATTACATGGATTAAAGAATTATAAAAGGAATATGAGAATTTATGTTTTGGCGCGTAATTTTTATTTTTCAATAATAGTATTTTGTTATAAGCAAATATATTTTTATTTGTTTAAAAATGATTATGTTTTTCTAAAAGTAAGAAGACTTTTATTGCTAAAAGTAAGAAGATTTTTAAGTAAAATAATTATTGTTTTGCTTAAAATAATTATACCAGCCTCTAAAGAATTTTTGTTGTATTTTTAGAAATATTCTTTCTTTTAATATGAATAAAGATATTTATTTTAAAAATTTTTTTATTACGATTTTTGTCAAGAAAAACCATGATTTAAGAGTTTAACTAAAGATTTATGAGAATTGAAATTTTTAAAAAATTTTGGGATATTTTATGATGAAAAACAGAATTTATATGAATTTATATAAAAGAAAATCCTATTATTAATTATTTAATTATTATTATTATATTAAAAAAAGAAGAAGCAAATGATAAAACGAAATCGGGGGAAACGAGTAATCAGATCTTCGAAGAAACGAGAAAGTATGAATAGTGAGTGAATAGTAACTTTCAACTTTTTTTCTAGATCTGGAGTGCTTAATGGCTTCTGATCTCAAAACTGAGGGTGTTATTGGATTCAGGACGAAAAGTACTATGGTTTTGACCGATCAATTTTTCAAAGCAGCCGTTGAATCGCCGTAAATCTGAAGTAGAAAATCTAAAAAAAAATGTAAATTCTAAAACTTTTACTTAGAGATCTCAAATTAGAAATCTGACTCTGTAGATGTATTTAGAAGTTAGATAAACATTAGGATATGAATTCGTTTCGGTGATTTGGTAATTTTTTTTTGATAGTGAATAGTAATTTTCGGTAGTGAATAGTGTAGTGAATAGTACCCATAGCGTTGACCTGTATTGACCGAGCTCCTAGAGGCTAAATTTTATAAATCTGGAGTTATTTTCAAGGTTTTTGGACCTTCCGGACTCGATTTTGAGGTTTATTTTACCGAATTCGGACCAAAAACAAGGATTTTAAGGGTGTCCAACTTTATACCTCAAATTTGTGAGTAGATAATTCTTCCTATGGCTTGTTTTTACTCTTCTTGAACTTTACATTGATAAATGAGTATGATTACATGTTATTTATACTTTTATATGTTTCTGAAATGGTTTAAAATATTTGAAATGGTTGAAATATGATATTTAGTTCAAGAAGAGTATGAATTTTGATACACATTGAACATGTGATATTTAAATGTATTTTACATTACACGACAATGAAATTATGTTATGCATGTGACGTTGATTTATAAAGTGATACGTTTTCCTCAAATATGGGCATGATTATATGTTTTCCTTGATTTGGAAGTTTTGACAGATGAATATATTAAGACTGAAAAGTATGTTTTATATTGAGAATTTTATACTGGATTATATGGAATATGTGCATATGGTATTTTCTGTGGAGGAATCCTATTGGAAACACTGTCTACTAAAAGCAGGTGATGTTAGCCTTGGTGTGCACCTTGATTGCCTCAGTTAGCAGGGGAGGTGGTGCTAGCCTCGTGTGAGGGACAATACACGGGAGATTATATGTGAAGGAGAGCGGAATGCCTCCTATATATGGGCGAGATGCCAGTTATATGATGGTGAGATGCCAGTTATATGAGATGTTATTTGCCTTCCCTTGCTGTGTGCTTGGGAAAGACCCATACAGAGTCCCTTCACGTGTCCTCTTGAATGGTAGTAGGGTAAACCTCAGCGGGATGCTGAGTTTAGGCAAATCCTATACCACCAAAGTACGGAAGGGGGGTCAAACTCTGGTATGGTGGTTCTGATATGGCATCCTCCAAATAATTTATATGAGAAATATTTGATGCATAACATTATTTGATAAATGATTTTACAGTTTTGTATATAATTTTGAATATGAATTGTTAACAGAGATGTTTTAAAATGCGAGTTCCATATGAATGTCCTTCTGAATGTAACTTTTCTTTATGAGAAACTTTGAAATGAAAAGTACATCCATATGTTGACCTTAGAGGTTATAGGAGGTGTTATCTGCTCACTGAGTTGTAAAACTCACTACACGATATGGATCTATTTTTCAGATAAAGACACAGAGTTTGGTCCAGCAGCCACATGATCGACTAGGGGTCGTACTTCGGTGGTGAGCCTAAATTGTTTCTAGGCTCTCATTGTTTTATATTGTAATATATTTGTACTCTAGAGTTGCTCTGAACGTCATAGGCAGGATCCTTGTTTCTGTTGTAAACCTGATATATATATATATATATATAGACTTGGGATGTATAACTATTAGTATTGTTAACTTGAAAATGTGTAATATTATTCATATATGTGGTATTATGAAACGATTTACAATTGCATGATAATAAAGTTTAACGGATAATAGAGGTATTCGTGTTCCTAAAGTAGGGGCGTGACAGAGCATATATACATGATGTTGATCCATACAAGCATATATTATATATAGCCCTCTGAATGCCCATATTCACTAAAAGAAGTTACAATTGAATAGGCATAGTTAACTTTTATCATAATCTCCTAGTCGTGTATAACCATAAAAATGTCTTTACTTTTCTATCAATATAAGTACTATCATTTGCAGATATTAAATAAATGCATGCAACTATACATACTAGGTGATAAAAAAAGAGTTTAATATAATTAAAAAAAATGTCTTCTCATATAATGATGCTACTTCTAAACCATTGTCCCTTAGAGACAAGCTGAGGCAACTGAAGTTGGTGCAGTCTTTTAGGGGCAAACTAAAGCAATATAATTGTACTTAAATTGGTGCGGTCTTTCAGGGACAAACTAAAGCAATATAATTGCATATAAAGATTACTAACCTTAAAGTAGAAGGTAGAGCATTATGCTGATAACGCGTTATGAAATTAACTTAAAAATATAAAGAGAGAGAGAGAGACAAAAGAGTGAATTGTTAGTTTCATTCATGTATGAGGAGGTATTTGTACAAGTAAGTGGAAGAGTCCTACTAGTGGTATACAACCATAAGATAACTCCCTAGTAATACAATTATCCTCTAAATAATTGCTGAAGATAATATCTTATCAGATAGGTAACCAAAAGATCGGGATAGTGGACATCCACACAAATAAGGAAAGGAGTCCCAAAATATAATAAGACAAACATGGAAATGAAAGTGAGATTTAAGTTTTCTTTCAAGCTGTATTGAAAAAAAAGCTTATTGGCTTTTCTTTGCCCTTTGGTATAACTTTTTGAGCCATTTTCTCATGATTTATGATAGTTTCACATCATAAAACATGAAAATTCTACATTTCCATACAAAAAATTGAATAAAACACCAAAAGCATACAAAAAATTCATAAAATTAAAAAATAAATGAATTTTACTCACAAATCAATCAATAATATCATCGCCTAAGTGATCATCTATAAATTGCCAAAAAATGAAGTAAAATAAAAATTGAATTCATCAAAGACTTCTAACATCAAACTAAGTTAAATCGAATCAAACCACAACAAAAATATAGTGATAAATAGATCTAAATCAGAGATTAAGTAAAGATAAAAAAATTCGATCCATAAAACATAATATGAAATTCAACTAAGGATTGCATAAATTTACTTTCCCACTTAGGAATAACATTTTTAAGTCTCGAGTTTGGAATAGATCATTTTCATTTATAGGAATGAGTAGCCAAGCATTAGTACCAACCAAATAAAAGATGCACCCACATACATTCTCATATTGTTATACATGCACATAATTAACTTCACCATGTTGATAGGACAATTTGCACTAAAAATTTCAAATGAAGGAATAAATATTTTAGCAATAATTAACACGCCTAATTAAATTAGTTTGAAAATAGAAAACATTTTAAACATACCCGTTATAATTAGGCCAGCTCAAAAGCATTGGTATAGGAACCAAAATGCTCATAAAAGATTTCCCTGTTAACTTACATAGTATATATAGACAATTATAGTAATATTTTGAGCCTACCATTCTTTTACCCAAAACAAATAAACAAAACTCAACTAAAAACACTTGTATATAATTGAATATGTAACTCAATTATCTTTTTCAACCCAATGAAGCAAACTATAAAACGTATTAGATCATCCAATGGAAAATAGAACGATATAATCCTAATGGATTCATTTTGGGACTAACACAAAAAAACATGGTGAACAAAGTTATATTCAATCCAGAGATATTTGAAAGAAATTTCACCCAATAGCAAGGCATGATTCAAACAAATATCCTGAGGCATAATAATCATTTTCAATCATAGGAAAATGATATGCTCCCAGGTTTTTATATGTCTTACACTAACCAAATTAAAACACAATTGAACGATTTATTGAAATGAACAAATATAGTTCTGGTTCTTAGTTTCAACATCATTAATTTTCTTTAACTAAAGGTCATTTTTGAATAACTGGATATAATTATTTTTAATATTATAGTAATGCAATTTCTTGCCTCCACACAAAGCTCCATGGATGCATAACACAACAACAAAATTAAAGATAGAAAAAAGCACATAACTTTGATTCAGATATTAAGACGCCAAATTCATGCATATCAAATTTTCATAATCCTAATTCCAAAGTCGATTTCAATTAATAAAAAAAAGAATCAAAATTAATAACAACCCACACTATCGAATCAACAAAATAATACAAATAAATGAGAATTGGAATGTTGTTGTTTGGCATTAAATAACTCATAACAAAAGGTTATATACCTTGAATTCATGCAAAGCACAATTCACCCAAAATCATAAAAATAAACAAAAATTAAGTTCAGGAAGGAAGATCCTAGCTCTCCTTCTTTAAGTGAAACTCGAACTCACCAGTTTGCAGAGAATAGACTAGTCGAAGTGAAGTAGATTGGTGGAGAAAAAGCAGCAACAAAGGAAGAAAATGGGGGGTGAGGCAAAGGGAGGGTGAAAATTTAGGATTACTGTCATTACTTAACGATGGTTTTTAAACATCATTGTTAAGTAACAAGAGTTTTGGTATAATCATTATTTGGTAACGAAGGTTTAAGTAAATTGTTAACTAACATAGTTTTTTTAAAACTATTGTTACGTTATGACAATTTGAGAGTAAACTAATGACGTTAATTATAACTGTCATTAGATATAACACCGATTAAACTAAACCGTCATTAGGTCTGGTTATAATGATGATTAATATGTAACTGTCACTAGAATAACGACCGTTTAAAAACTGTCATTAGTTTATGTTTTAGCGACGATTTTCCTAATTGTCGTTAAAATTGCTTCATTAAGTCACCTATTTCTTGTAGTGATATAAATAGAATCTCTTAAAACTAAAAGATATGCTAAACTAAATACATTTTAAATATTTTATTAGTTGGCTGTTAGTTTATTGTTATCTCACTCTCTTATATGTTTTTTACCAATGTGTAATGCCACTGTTTAGTAATTTAATATTAGCAATAGGAATGTAATAATAGAAAATTAAATAAATTACATTTATTTATTTTACAAAAAAATATGAGTGTAATATAAGAAAATTAATTTTTAAAAAGTTAATGTAATTTAATTATTGTTTCATTCTTATTTTGTCATTCGTGTAGAAAAATTTGTACTTTTTTATTTTTTGAAAAAATAATGAGTGTAATATTAGCAAATTAATATTTAAAAAGTTAATATAATATAATTATTGTTTGATTCTTATTCTGGCATTCATGTAGAAACATTTACACTTTTTTTATTTTATAAAAAATAATGAATGTAATATTAGCAAATTAATATTTAAAAAGTTAATATAATCTAAGTATTGTTTGATTTTTATTCTGGCATTCATGTATTAAAATTTTGTACTTTTTTGCCTTAATTATCACCTAATATTAATAATGTGATATATATCCGAATGATTTATCCAAATTATATATTAATACAGTGATCTATATATGAATGATCTATAAAAAAAGTATAAAATAATAATTAACATTTGAAAATTTCAACTTTCATTCAAAAAATAAAGAAAAGTTGATCACATATTCCCTTGTTTCACTATTTGCGTGGAAAACAAAAGGAAAACACAAATGAAAAAATGCACCAATCATAGGCAAGGAACACTATAATATTTTCCTCAACCTACCTCCACCACCACAATATTAATGTTACTATTTTAAAAGTAAAAGGACAAAAAAAACTATTCATGTCTCTCGGTCCAAAAGATTTGAAATCCCATCATATATAAACCTCAAGATGATTTTGATTTGTCTTTTGAAGCCCTCTTAGTTCTCTCAATAGCCTTAGAAGCTCTAATAGTAGCATCTTCTACATATCAACTTTCCTGATTTGCTAAATTTTAAGCAAGACTCACAACAACTCTATCTTCCCTAATTTTCTTAAACACCAAAAAGAAGTGAAGAAGTTAAGTTTACTATTTCAGAATCTTGAAAAGTTATAATAGGCATGTGTAAGATAATTAGTTTACCTTATGTTTAGCCATCAAATTTCTCTTCACTGTGTAGGCACATATACTTGATTCCCTCCTTTAATTGATATTTGTGTTCCACTTGTAAAAGATCCCTAAACTTTATATTATTGACAATTTAAATCTAACTATTGAAATTTTTTTTGACAAAATAAAATAAAATAAACATTATGTCCAAATTTTCTTACACTAATGGGTGCTCTTTGGCAACCCCTTTTATTGTGTCCTAACTCTTGGTGATCAATGCACTTGACTGTAAAGAGTCATCTTCTTGCATCAGATGGGGCAGCTTCTCCCTTTTCCCTTTTTTTGCTTTTATTTGGCCTTACTAGAAGCTTACGTAGAAGAAGAGGAAGCACATTAGTCTCCTTTAAAGTACTTAAATCACACAATGGATTGACTAGACCATTATTTGTTTTCTTGGACATTTCAAGACTATAGTATGCATCACAATAATCCTCCATGCTTACTCTAATGTAAGTAGTAGCAATGGCACCATGTTTGCAAGGCAAACCACTGATTTGCCATGCTTTACATTCACATGAATGAGAATTTAGTTAACAGGAAATCTAGTAAAACCATCATACACTTCATAAAGATTCCTACAATTGTCTTCACTTTACATACTCTTGAATCCTCTAGAATTATGTTAATCTCTTTCACAGTCCTAGGCCAATCTTTTGTGACCAAGTGGAACAGGATTGATATCTCCTATAGAAGACCAACATCATTTTTGCTCTCAATCCATCCACCAAGTTCAACACATTCATGTTTCTCAATTTAGCAATCCACTCATTAAATGACTTACACATTATTGGTGATGTGTGGAGTTTTTGATCTTTCATCAAATGCATGTCTAAACCAAGTATGTAGAGGGATATCCATGAAGTATCTATATGCATTCTCATCTAGGCTTTTCATTTTTTTCTATTGCCTTTTTGAATTGAAATTTGTTCGGGAATTTAACTGCCATCCAAAAAAGTCACGTAATATAATAAGAGGAAAATCCTTGAATTTGTTCAATAAGTGTTTACTATGGTGCTTATGCCATGCATTGGAAAATATCTCAAAAACTGCTTGTGACAATCTTTGTAATTAGTGAAATTGTCAATGAATGAAGTGATGAAATTGTGAAAGCATAAAGTGCTAAATTATTGCAAAATGATTGTGGAACAACAAATAAATAAATAAATGATTTAATACCTTTTCTTATCACTCATAATTGTGTATTGAGTATCACTCCTTATGGCTTGACGAAGACAATCTAAGAAAACTGACCAGGATTCTCTAGAATTTACCTTTGTCACTACAAATGAAATTGGAAATAATGCACTGTTTGCATCAAGAGAAATTGTAGACAACAACCCCCTATCCATTATTTGCATCAAGAGAAACTGTAGACAATAACCCCCTTTATACGACCCATTTAAGTGACACCCATCTAGCCCTATAAATGACTTGCAACCTTTTAAGAATCTATCTTTGTATGCATCCAAGCACAAAAGGAACATCTTAAAAATTAGAGATAAGGCCAAGCTGGATCTATCATGGTAATTTAACTTTATTATGCTACCCTTATTCTTTTCCAAGAACTCAGCATATTTCAGAAATTTTTTTTGTAACCAGTATGTAAACCTTCAATCTCTATCAGTGCCCTATATAATTGCATATGATAGGCTTCAACACCATACTTACTAACGAGTTCATTGGGTATCAAGTCATAGTTCATATTAGGATAAGATCTCAAAGGTCCTCTTAACTTCTCAACCATCCAAGTGGATGTTGCATTTGTTTTCTTAGACTGCTTAATGCATATGTGCTTGGGGTTGTAACTCTTGATCATGCATGACTTGCCATGAGGGGTGGGAAAAGCATGAATTCTCCATAGACAACCATCCAATGCACAAATGGCCATGACTCTAGCTTTCTCATTCTTCACCCTAATAATGTCAAAATTATTTTGTATTATGTGATCCCTCAATACACTTCTAAACTCATTAACATCCACAATGAACATAAAGCTTTACAAGCAAACCTTTCCATTGCTATTATACTCAAACTTGTTTACCCACAAAAGTCTCTCCATCTTCAAGGTTAATTTCTGATCCATTCTCCTCCTCTAAAATTTCATCTTCCTCTTTAGAATATTCACTCTCTCCACGTTCATCAAAGTATTAGCTTTGTCATAATTTTCATGAGAGTTAGAGAATAATACTTCATTAGGTGGTTCACTTCCATCACAACCCTCAATGAATTGTTTTTCATTAGGTGGTTCACTTCCATCACAACCATCAAAATAATATAATGAAAGAAAGTAAAAATACAAAATTTCTAAAGAGAGAAAAATATTACAAGCACTTAGAACTTCAACAAAAACTTTCCCAAGATACTCTCAGCTTTTCTCCTCCCTCTCTAGCTCACAAGATGTCTCTATTTATATACACAACAAGGGGGTAGATGACAAATATGGTGGGCAACAAATTACACTAATGTTGACAAGTTGTGTTGTATTATGTGCACCAAAAGTAATTGTGAGATTACTCCTTCATATACACAGAATCTACTAATCCCATCCACATAAAAGTTGTAGATAATTTTATTATCTTTCCATCATTATAAATATTGGAAAAATTGGATATGTAATTTGTGAATTATGGGCACAATACTAGAGCAAGGTTAGGTTGGACTGCAACAACAAACATTGTGTTTTCTAGCCCAATTTTGGCCCTTTTAATATTCAAATTTGCTAACCAATTGCACATGAAAGATGTATAAAATTATGTCAACTACTCACCCACCAAATTTTGTATACTTTGAATATGTATATTCCGAAATAAATCCCAAATACTATAGTAAGGTTGAGTTAGACTACAACAGTAAACATATTCTTTTCTAGCCCAATTTTGTCCCTTCTGAATGTTTGAATTTGGTGACCACATAAACATGAAAGTTGTATGAAATTGTATCAAATATTCATCCACCAAATTGCGTATATATTGTATATGTATTTTATGAGATACGGTCAAAATACTGCAGTAAGATTAAGTTGAAAAGCAAGTAGCAAATAGATGTTTAACATTGGGTGTTTTGCGTTGAATCTTTATGTTTCAATTACTTTAGAAATTTGATTATAAATCAAGATTGAATTGATGCATATATTTATTAGGATGTGTCACAAGAGTAAAAAAGATAATGCTCCTTACTCAGCGATACTCAATGAATTTATTTTATCTGCTTGATTTATATATATAATTTCCAAAGAATCACAATTTAACTTTGATTCCTCCAATTGAGTCCATTTTTTATTCTTCTCTCCATCTATAAAAGATACAAAAAACTAAAGACAAATAAGGGAGATAAATGCTTAATTAAAGCAAAAAGATAAGATAAAAATATTAAATTTATGAGTATAAAACTCATTCATCAAATACACCCAAACTTAATCTTTTACTTGTCCTCAAGCAAAACACACAAACTTCAAAATTCAAAAGATGATTGAGTGATGAGTTGCTTTCGGTTTACTAAGCATTCTTCAAGGAGTTAAAATGTGCAACCAAGGAAAATATCATAATCCCAAGATTATGTAGAATTTCAATTCAAATGCAAAATATAGTTTACTATTGAATCCCAAGTGTGTGTGTGTGGTAATCTTATGACATTGGACTTTTTGCATTCAAATAAATTTATGTAATCTAATATTTAAAATAAATCTCTAGATTTATGCATTTGAGACTTCATAAGCTTCTTTTTCATGTCACTCTCCACTAATGTAGACTAATCATAATATTTAACATCATTAGAACTTTCATTAGGCTTGTAATGCATGCCATAGGTTAAAGGTGGATAAAAAGATATTTATGAAAGCTTAATTCACTCTACAACATACATGATCATTTAAGTCCTCCCAAATGCTTTTGATATTATCATGTGAATTTTATCTCCAACCTTATCCTCCTCCTTACGTTATTTGCTCATACTACATTATTTTATGTAAACACCCCCAAAGTTATTTATTTGGGAAGTTCTATATTTGTTTTTTTTTTAAACTTTTTCCATTCACCCATGACCATAGCTTTTCAAATGATTATTCCTGTGAGTGAAAGGTAAAAGTTAAAAATATTTTTGTTTAAAGGCTAAATAATAATATAGGTGTACAAAAAAAATAAGCTCAAAATAGGTTACTAAGGATGTCATAATATATAGGTTGGTTTGAAAAGGCTCAAACAATTCCAACAATGCCTAATTCATTTCTTAAATAGAAAATGGTTTAGGATTTCCCCTCAAGTGACAATCAAATAAATTCTAGAGTTATATGAGATCACTTAGCATATCTGAATCACATAAATTTTTTCTAAATAAACAATCAATCAAATGTAAAAGATTAAGTGCTCAGGATATTAGGATTCTCAAGTAAAACATAGGTTACAATAGAGTTTCGGTTCACACATAACACTCAGAACTCATTTATTTTCCAAAGTTTACAAGCACTTTAAACCATTTTCATCATTAGTGCTAGTTTTGCCTATTTCTAAAACATCACGCAATTTTTTTTAATAAACATGAAAAAAAAAGATTAAAAAAAATTACCTGAAAGGAGGAGATCTAGGAATGGATAAACTTGTAGCAAACTAACAAAGAATAAAAATTTATTTAATTAAATAAAATGAGCTACAGATGAATATCCAAGTCAATTTTGTGCTTTCTACAGTTGTTTGCCGTCTAATCTATTTAAGTTGTAGCTAGATCAGGAACAGGAACATATACTTATAATGCATCAATTAACTCATCAATATTTGAAGCCGAGATGAGAATCTATTGTGCTGAGTATAAGATAAACTTTTGTTTTACAACTTGATCAAGAAAAGACAAAAAACCATCAAAGAAATAGTTAACATTCAACATACCTATGGGTTTATGGTGGATATTCAGTTATGCCCAAGAGACTATTTGAAAATTATCCTCAAGAGTACCAAAATTACCTGGTAAGGCAATGAAAGCATCATTATTGCTCATCATTCTAGCAATGCGCTCATGCATGGAAGTATCCTAAATTCTCCCCTAATTTTTTTTTTCAATGATGTTTGATACAGCTAGAGTTGTGGGAATAATATCAAGAACTTGGCATCCTCCTACATGCGCAGCTACAGACACACAACCCATTAACCCACGGCTACCTCTACCATAAAATAAATGAATTTTTCTCCTGGCCTGTATAATATCCAAATTTTTCTCCAGGACTAGAACCACAAAAGACACAAATATTTCAAAATTGAAGAAATGCAATTCCCTTTATATTTGTACTTACCTTAATTTTGAGTATGAAGGTAAATAATGTGTGTATTTATAGAACTCAGATAAGGGCATACTTACAATAGCTATGCGAATAAGACAGCGACATAATTACAATAGCCATGTGAGTAGGCAGATGGATGACAGCTAAATTAAAGGTGAAAAATTCAAAAATGACGGAACACATGCATATGTACAGTAGTTGTGATTGTGGCTTACATCTTCCTTTGGTTTTATGTCCAGTAACGGCTTAAACGCCCTCTATAGGTCAAAGATATACTTCCCATCCAATTTTCTTATAAATTGTCAAACAATGTCTTTTAATGTCAGGTTCTCAAGATTGTATCATTTTTGTTCTTTTTTAAAATGGGGCCATAAACCAACAATCTTGATATGTACAGATCTACTAGGATGCATCTCAAGAGACGTTGGATGAAAGTCATCATCCAATGACTCCTTACTCAAGCCATCCTTAATGAATTTTATTTTATCTTCTCGATTTATATGAACCCATCCCAAAGAACGGCAATGTGTGTTGTAAGGTTCACGTCCATATTTGTAGCAGACACCCATTCTTTTAGTTCTACGCTTTTTAGAAAAACTACTTTTTCCTAGACCGGGCATATAAGAAATGAAACCATTTGTAGACTCACTTACTAATCGTATCTTAGCTTCAATTAGCCAACGGATATCAATAAGTATTCTCATGTTCATCGTCAACCTTAATCTTTCAACTCGTGCTTTATAAAATTTCATCAATGCATTGGGTAGAAGAAAAGAAAAATGATTTTTCAAATTTAAAAGTATATCTTCCATTCTTAATTCAATTTTTTTTGAAGAAAGATTAAAAGCAACAAAAATAAGAAAAAAATAGCAATTCAAAAGAAGATAACAATGAGGGAACAAAATAATGGAAACTAAATAGAGAAAGATCTTATCTAAATAGCCTGCGTAGCAACTTTTGATAAAGGAAGAAAATAAATCCTGGTAGAAAAGATCATGCAAAAGTGTCTCCTATACCTTTGGGTTGCATAATTCCAAAAATGATTTCAATATTTGGCCATTAACTTTAAACACATTACCAGTTTTAGGATTTTCAATCTCTACTGCAAAATGAATGGTCCTAACCACTGAGAATGTAGTTTTCTTAAAAATAAATGCAAACGAGAGTTTTATAAAAGGACTTTTTGACTTGCATTAAATGATTTTCTTAAAATATTTTTGTCATGAAAAACTTTCATTTGATCCTTATACAATTTTGCATTTTCATATCCATCATTCCTTATTTCTTCAAATTTATTGAGTTGAAACTTCCTGCGGGAACCTGCTTTGTCAAGAGAAAAGTTAAATTCTTTGATGGCCCAATAAGCTTTATGTTTTAATTCGATAGGTAAATAACAGGCCTTGCCATACACAAGTTGGTAAGGAGACATTTTAATAGGGGTTTTAAAAGAATTACGATAAGCCCATAAAGCATCAAAAATTTTCAAAGACCAATGTTTCCTACTTGGGTTAATCATTTTTTTTCAAAATGTTTTCAATTTCCCTATTTGAAATCTCAACTTGACCACTAGTCTGAGGGTGGTATTGGGTAGCAACTTTGTGTGTGATACCATATTTCCTCATTAATTGCTAAAAATGCCTATTACAAAAATGTTTTCCCCATCACTAATGATAGTCTCTGGTGTGCCAAACCTTGAAAAACTATTTTTTTTCAAGAATTTTACCATAATCTTGTGATCATTTGTTTTACATGCAAAAGCCTATACCCATTTTGACATATAATCCACAGCAACAAGGATGTATAAATTACTAAAAGAATTAAGAAAAGGACCCATGAAATTGGCTCTCCAAACTTCAAATATCTCAACAATAAGAATATGAGTCAAAGGCATCATATCCTTACGTGAGATATTGCCTAATTTTTGACAACGCTCACGAGAACTACAATACAAATGGGCATCTTTGAATATTGATGGTCAATAAAAGCCATATTGCAAGACTTTTGTAGCAATTTTTTAAGCACTAACGTGACCTTCACAAGCATGATCATGACAAAAAGAAATAACACTATACTGCTTGCTCTCAGGAACACATCTCCAAATGACTTGATCAGGGCAATACTTAAACAAGTATGGATCTTTCTAAAAGAATTTCTTTACTTCCGCTAAAATTTTTACCTGATCTTGCTTACTCCAATGTATAGGCATTTGACCTATGGAAAGATAATTAGCAATGTCAACAAACCAAGGTAACTGAGAAATAGACATGAGTTACTCATCTAAAAATGAGTCTTTGATAGACAATTTATTGTCACTCGATTCAACTATCAGCCTAGATAAGTGATCAACCATAACATTTCCAGATCCTTTCTTATCTCAAATTTTTAAATCAAATTCTTGCAATAGCAGTATCCATCTTATCAAACGTGCTTTAGCATCTTTCTTAGAAAGAAGATACTTAAGTGCAATATGATCTGTAAAGACCACAACCTTAGATCTTAATAAATAAGTGATAAAGGGGAAATTTGAGTGTTTAATGGTTATATTTTATCCCCTAATTAGTAGTAAACTTGTGATTATTTCCCTGCATTTGGTTATGCTTTGCTCTGGATACTGCTTTGGTTTGTTTTATGTTTGTAGGAGAGCAAAAGAGGCCAAGAAGCAAGGAAAAACAATCATGAGAGGAGCCATATGGACTTGGAATATGTTAAGGAGGAAGCAAGGAGGAAACACACCAAAAATTGGTAAGAAAGAAGCATGGCAACCCCCAACACGGTCAGGCTATGCTTGGTGTGCATGAAGCACGGCTAGGCCGTGCTTTGTGCGAAAGATGCAGAAAATTCCCAGAATCCAGCCCAAAGCACGACCGTGCTTCGGGTCTGTACAACACGTGTTTTCTTAGGGTTTTGGGTAGCCAGGTGATACTTATGCAAAGGAAAACACAAAAGAACAGAGGGAGACCCAGAGAGATATCTGAGACTCAATCTTTTTGACTTAGAAAACACTCTTATATTAGGTTTTTACTTGAATAATTGTTGATTTTATGTTCTAGAGTAGGATTTACAACATTTGAAGGTTGTATTTCATCTTTACTTTTTTGCAAATCAGGTTACATCTTTCTACTTTAATTCTCTACTTTTATTTCTACTCCTTCTCTTTAGATTGTACTAAAATTGAATGAATTATTTAATGGAAATGAATTTGATTTCTGTTTCTATGATGTGTGAGTAGATTTGATCTAGGGTTTCGATAAACCCACTTGTGATATGATGATACTATGATGTTGAATTGAATGTTGGATCTCTAATTATAATCACTTCTGGATTAATTAGGATTAATTATTATATGCATGAATAAGAGTTGGTAGAATGCCTGATCACCAATCTATCACGTCTTAGGTATTTAATTGATGAACCAAAAGGTGAAAGTTAAAACCCGAACCTAATAGTTAATTAGGAATACCTTAATCACGAAAGTAGTTCAAGATTCTCTAGGAATGAATCAATTAGTGGGCAAGAGAAAATTGATTAATTGACTTCTATGGTTGGCATAGAGCTCAATGGACCTAGGTTGAATTAAGAACCACGAAAGTAGGCAATTGGGTCAACCTAGGTACGATTAGTAATGCTTGAAAGAGGTTGCTAATTAATTAAGTCTAAACCATCCCTAATTACCTAGATAATTGCAATTAGAGGTACAAGTTGAATGTTGAATATCATAAGTGTGGTGAACCCTAACTTTAGGCTTTTGTTAATTGAAGCCTTAATTTACTTAATTGTGACAAACTCTGCATTGAATTACATCGATTTAGATAGCATATTTTGCATCATTCTAGTAATTGACATTGTTCTCTGTGAGATATGACCCGTACTCGCCGGACTAGCTACAGTTACACCGTGCGCTTGCAGTTAATTATAAAACAGGAATAACAAGTTTTTGGCGTCATTGCCGGGCAGCAATTGTCAATATTAGATATCTATGAAATAGCTAGACTAGATCACTTTCTTTTAATTTTTTCTGCATAATTTTATTTTGCTAATTTTTTCTTTTTTTCTTTTTTTTCTTCCTTTATAGGTGTGTTTCTCTTTTATGCGAAGAGAACGTGAGTTCGTTGCTGAGTTTAATCTGAAATTGAACGCACACTACGAAGGATAAGAAAAAGATAGCAGCAAGAAAATTCTGCACCTATCATAGCGGAAAGAGATAATCGATCTCTCAAGGATTTTACCGCCCCAGATACTCATGACCTGTATCTGAGTATCATAAGACTAGTTGTTGAGGCCAACAACTTTGAGCTAAAGTCTTCTCTTTTGTAGATGGTTCAGCAGAATCAGTTTGAAGGGTCACCTACTGAAGACCCAAATCTCCACTTATTAGTATTTCTAGAATACTGTGACACCCTGAAGCTGAATGGAGTATCTTCTGATGCCATCAGACTAAGACTATTCCCTTTCTCTCTAAGAGACAAGGCCCGTGCATGGTTGCATTATCTTCTATCAGGGTCCATCACCATATGGCAGCAACTTTCTCAAGTTTTCCTGGCCAAATACTTTCCATTGAGTAAGACGGCCTATCTTAGGAATCAGATTACTACCTTTGCTTAGAAAGATGGTGAGTCTTTATATGAGGCTTAGGAGAGATTTAAAGAGCTCCTCAGAATATGCCCACACCATGGGTTGGAGAAGTAGCTCATAGTCCATACATTCTACAATGGACTAATCAGATTACTACCTTTGCTTAGAAAGATGGTGAGTCTTTATATGAGGCTTGGGAGAGATTTAAAGAGCTCCTCAGAATATGCCCACACCATGGGTTGGAGAAGTAGCTCATAGTCCATACATTCTACAATGGACTAATCTATAGCACCCGTATGTCTGTGGATGTTGCAGCTGGAGGAGCTTTGATGAATAAAATGGTTGATGAGGCCTATGAGCTGATTGAAGATATGGCTCAAAATCGCAACTCCTGGTCTAGTGAGAGGCAGCTAAGAAAACTAGTAGGTATGTATGAAGTAGATGCTTCTAATCATCTCACTTCTAAAGTTGATTCATTATTTCAAAAATTGGATAAATTAAGCATCAATGTTATTGGTTCCTCTTCATCATCTTCTGCATGTGAGATTTATGGAGGTGTTGGTCATGTGGCCAATGAATGCCAGCTTGGAAACTCTGCACTTCAGGAATGTGAGAAGGTAAATTTTGTGAACAACCAAAGAAACAATCCCTACAGCAATACCTACAATCCAGGCTGGAGAAATCACCCAAATCTCTCATACAAGCTGAATGCAAATCAGCAGCCTCATAATAATTTTAGGCAGCCTTCTGGGTTTCAGAATCAGAGGTAATTCAATCCTCCTCCTTAACTAAAGTCAAATTTGGAGGCTTTAATGGAGAATTTCATCTCCACACAGAGTAAACCGAATGAAGAATTTAGAGCCCAGAATCATTCAATAAATGAGGTTATAAAGGATTTAGCTTCTAAAGTTGACTCACTTGCTACACATAATAAAATGCTAGAAACTCAGATAGCACAGCAAGCGAGTTCTTCAAATATAAGTTTTGGCAAATTCCCTGGCTAGCCTAAGAATCCAAGAGAACATTGTAAGGCTATTACTTTGAGAAGTGGTAAGCAATTGGGTAAGTCAGTGGATAAAGAGAAAGATAAGGAGGAAGAATTGAGAGATATACCAGAAAAAGCAACTAAAGAAGAAGAGCAAGTTAGTGAAAAGAAAGAGGAAGAAGAGCCTAAATATATGGCTCCTAAACCATACAAGCCACCAAATCCTTTCCCTTAGAGACTAGTTAAAAACAAATTAGAAAAGCAATATGGAAAATTCCTTGATTTGCTGAAAAAACTGCACATTAATATTCCATTCTTGAAAGCTGTCTCTTAGATGCCTTCTTATACTAAATTTCTAAAGGAAATCCTCTCTAACAAGAGGAAAATTGAGGAGTATGCCACAGTGGCATTAACTGAAGAGTGTAGTGCGTTGATCTAGAATAAATTGCCTCATAAACTCAAGGATCCTGGAAGCTTCTCTATACCTTGTTCCATTGGAGATATGCAAATCACTAGAGCCTTATGTGATCTTGAAGCAAGTGTGAGTCTTATGCCATTATTGTCACGCCCCTAACTTTAGGGCACGTGAAACCCATATACCATACACATATATTTTCCATCAATGTAAATAATGCAATTCTTTATCATATAAACTGATACATATAGGTTCTCATATACATATACAATATACAGATTAAGTCTATAAACACCAGAGTAATGGCAGAAGCAAGGATCCTCCCTGTGGCGTTCAGAGCAACTCTAGAGTACAATTATATTACAAATAATACACTGAGAGTCCAGAAACAATTTAGGCTCACCACAAAAGTGCGATACCTAGTTGATCAAGAAGCTGCAGGACCAAACTCTAGGTCTTTATCTGAAAAATATGTCAACCACGTATAGTGAGTTTTACAACTTAGTGAGCAGATAATACCTCCTATGACCTCTTAGGTCAACATATGGATGTACTCACATAATAAAGTTTATTTCATCAAAAATTATATTTCAGAAATACATCCATATGGGACCCATATTTTCAAATATTCTCTATTCAAATATCATAATCAAGAATTTCAAACCGTATGCGATACTATATAAACAATATTCAAATCAAGTTCAAAATCATACTTAATATTATATAATCATTAACCAAATCATGTTATGCATCAAAACATTTCTCATAAAATATTCGGAGGATCCCATATCAAAACCACCATATCAGAGTCTAACCCCTTCCGTACTTTGGTGGTATAGGATTTGCCTAAACTCAGCATCCTGCTGAGGTTTGCCCTACTACCATTCAAAAGGACACGCGAAGGGACTCTGTATGGGTCTTTCCCAAGCACACAGCAAGGGAAGGCAAATAACATCTCATATAATTGGCATCTCGCCCATATATAGGAGGCATTCCACTTTCCTTCACATATCATCTCCCGTGTGTTGGCCCTCACACAAGGCTAGCACCACCTCCCCTACTAGCTGAGGCAATCAAGGTGCGCACCAAGGCTAACATCACCTGCTGTTAGCAGAAAGTGTTTCCAATAGGATTCCTCCATAAAATCATAATTTCATATATTCTGTATTAATCAAAATAAATGTACTATTAAAATACAACATTTTCATTCTCCGTATATTCCTCTGTCAAAACTTCCCAATCAGGGGAATCACGTATATATGCCCATACCCGAGGCAAACATATAACTGTATAAATCAATATCATATGCACATATGCCATATAATTCAGTATAAAATTCTCAATATAATGAAAACTTTCAGTCTCTGTATATTCATCTGTCAAAACTTCCTATTCAGGGGAATCATGTATACATGCCTATATTTGAGGCAAACATATAGCTTTATAAATAATGTCACATGCATAAATATTCACTTTATCATTTAATGAGAAATACATGTGAAATCAGATACATCATGAGTTCAGAAATCCATTTTCAAATACTATACTCTTCTTGAATCATATTTCAAATTATAAACAATTCAGATCATTTTAATGCATTTCAGAAACATATCAAAGTGTAAATAAAAAGGCTATTAGATGACCAAAAATATACCTATCCTAAGGTTTATTTAACTCCTGAATCCATCTATGGTGTCCGAATTTCAATTGGAGGTCTCTAAGTAAAAGTTTTAGAATTTACCTTTTTCTGAGATTTTCTACTTCAAATCTACAGCGATTCAACGGCTGATTTAAAAAAATTGATCAGTCAAAACTGTAGTATTGTTCGTCCTAAATCCAATAATACCTTCTGTTTTGAGATTGGAAGGCAATAGGCACTCCAGATCTAGAGATAAAGTTGAAGGTTACTATTCACTCACTATTCCTTCTCTCAGTTTTTCTGAAATCTTCGATGCCGTCTCCGTACGTTCCCTTCCCCTTTTATTTTTTTTATTTTTTATTTTTTTATAATAATAATAATTTTTATTTAATAATTGAATAATATGATTTTCTTTTATATAAATTCATATAAATTATGTTTTTCATCTTAAAATTTTCTAAAAATTTACATTCTCATAAACCTTTGGTTAAACTCTTAAATCATGATTTTTCTTGATAAAAATTGCAATAAAACAAATCTCAAAATAAATATCTTTATTCATATTAAAAGAAAGAAGATTTCTCAAAATACAACAAAAATTCATTAGAGACCGGTATAATTATTTTAAGCAACACAATAATTATTTTACTTAAAAGTCTACTTACTTGTAGCAAGACATAATCATGTTTAAACAAATAAAAATATATTTGCTTATAGCAAAATACTATCATTTAAAAAAATAAAAATTACGCACCAAAACGTAAATTCTCATATTTTCTTTGTACTTCTGTCACTCATGTATTAAATATATATATTTTCTACAGTTCTTATTTCCATTTTCAAAATTCTCTATTTTATTCCACATTTTCTTTAATTGGAATTTTCGTTAAATTTTACGGTTATTACAATTATCCATATGCAAGAAGGTCCAGATGGGTGATTTGAAGCCAACTACTATCTCCTTCCAGTTGGCGGACTAATCCGTTACTCATCCGGTAGGTATATTGTAACAACTTTTTTTTTCTTTTATTTATTATTATACAATATAAAGTTCACATACACATTATTAATCAAAACGTACGTACAACATTTTAAACACATAAATATCTACATCTTATTTATTCTGGTTGACCAATTCCGGAGATTCGGGTGCGGGTGGTTGCACCTTCACCGAGATCTGTGCCAACTCGCCCACAACATTTTATTTAGGATTTGCCCATCATAGAATAACTCGATCCAACGTGCACTAAAAGCCAGAGTTATAGAAAATCTGCATAACTAATTTTCTGAACATGATATGGAAATATAGTGAGAATTAAATCTCAATAAGTTCAACAATAAATCATCATCAATATAGCTCATCACGTCATGTTCAGCTGTATAAACTACAAAAAATATCTTTGGTCACATAAATGCATTATATCTATGCACATAAGAATCATACAGTAATGATATGTATGACAGGATTAACTATTTTCAGAATATCATATGATGACTATCAATTTATTCTCATATCAAGCTACCCCGGTCAGGGTGAGTATTTTCTACTCTCCGGTACGAGCTTTTCTCGATCCGTCCGACATGGCCCACTGTCTCTTTCTTTTCTCATTAACATGATCATAATCGTTGGTAAAGCGTCCCCTACTGGTGCACCACACAGATTGCCATGTGACCGTGCTCATTTCTTTTCTTTTCACAATGATAGCCAAAAATATACTTTCAATAACAAGTATGTTCATCAAAATATAACTATTACCATAAATCATTGGTAATCATGCCATGAACATAACCATTTCAAATATCACTTTATAAAATATTTCCATGTCAGAATTTCACAATTAAGATGGTAAGAAGTTCATACAATGGCAATGGCTATGGCATATACTAGTCATTTATTATTTTCATTTATAAGATTCGTCTTCTTTTTTAAATATTAATTTCATCTTTTCATTTTCTTTATGCTTGGCTTTTAGTCAATTTCTTCTTATTTATATCATTTCTAACACATGTTCTTACAAATTTATAGAGCGTTTTTCTCCAATTTGATTTCTACTATTACCCTATAGTTAAAAAGGTTCATCTAGGGTAGAACAATGTTGAAAATAGGCTTCACCAGCTTCCAACACAGTCTGGCCATGTTCCAGGACACGGCCATGCTTTAAAAATACTTTAAATGTACTCAAAAACAACCCCGACCGCGGCTAACCCATACTTGAAGCACCCAGAACACGGCCTGGCCGTGTTCTGTGATCTTTTCTCTCTAATCAAAGCATAAATCCCTCATTTTAACTTTGATTGAGGTGATCTTAGTGTCTATGGAAAGTTAAGACAATTATCTAAAACTATTATGTTAATCATATCAGCAAAATAGTAATAAATTATGGTGTTATTACTCCCTTAAATTCAATATTATTTCTTCTCGAGTAGGTTCTAACCTTTACTTACTAATCTGACTATATTGCCCACATAATAATTCGAAATTAAGTGATTCCAGTGGCTAAACATCTGTGACACATAAATATATAATTCATATGTTAACCATTTATTTTAATTCCGTATATAATGTTCCCAGAAATTAAAACACCGAAGCTATCCTAACATATTCTTCCCTGATTAACCATTTTGTGACCTTTGTTTACTAATCAGAACATATCTACCTCATACGAACTCTAAATTGAATGATTCAAGTGGCTAAAAATCCATGACACATATATCTATAATTCATATGTTAACCATTTATTTTAATTCCTTCTAGATTGTTCCCAGAAATTAAAACACCAAAGCTTAAAATTCTGCCACCCATAGCCATACCCATGTAGAACTATCTACACCAACCTAAGTATTCAAACATACATCACATGCAAGATCATTATGTAACATGATATAGCAACATCCATGACCAATCATCAAAGTTCTAAGATCAAAATCTCATATAAATATTATAAGTTTCAAAAGTTTTCTTCAAAAAGAAATATTGTTAAACTTACCTAAGAATCTCCCTAGCTTACTTAATGAATTGGTTTTCTTGTTTCCTCTTGAAAGAAGTAGCAAGATTCCTCCCTTCCCTTAGCTTTTCTAGCCGCTTAGGTAAGAGAAGGAGGGTGAATTTTTGAACCTCAAGGATGAAGAAGAAAAATGGATTCAAGTGGAGATTAAGGTAACTTACCTTGAGTACTTAGCCTTCTAAACTTCTCCTTCTTCTTCCTTCCTTTTTTCTCCTCTCTTTCTCTCCTTTCCTCACTCTACCTTGCTTCTATTTCTCTCTCTTCCTCACTTGGACGAAATTATAATGTTGTAGGGGTGGGTTTTGCTTAAATAGACCACCAAATAATACAACGTTCATGATCATGGGTCTACCTTATCACAATTAGGATACACTTTGTTGAATTTTTGGAAAACAAACAACTTATGTTCTTGTCTTCCTCTTCGTTAGTCAAGATATGCATAGGAAAAGGAGATTTGCATTTTGAAAATTATGATGATATGTTCTTAAGATAAGGGACAATGTCCCTTTGATTTAGGGATTCATTTCTATTTTCTTTTGTCTTAAACAAGTATGATAGGTTTGCCTTTTTAGGTGGCAAATTTATAGCCCTTGAATCTCCATTATTTGGTTGATATTATTTGTGTGGGATAGGAATGTTTTGTCCTAATGCCATGTATTATCATACCACTTGCTAAAATTATGAGTGTAGGATATAGATGTTTTTGTCCTAAAGCCTTGTATTATCATGCCACTTGCCAAAATTATAAATGTAGAATCACACCACTTGCTAAATTTTTGTCTTAATGCCATGTAACATAATCTTTATTATTATTACATTATTATATCATCACCTAATTTATTTTATTTTATTTTTCTTCTGGGATTTGGGCTTATTCCTACCCATTATGGGCTTATTCCTACCCATTTGTTTTGCTTTGGATAAAATTCTACCTTTCTTGGAGGGCTTGGTCACATTTTCATAATTTTGGGCTATTGGTCCAATTACTATATCCTAGTCCAAGTCTATGTTTTATTTCTTACTTAAGTTATCCGATGGGCTTGCTAGAAACTTATGTGAAGTGGAAAAACTCTATATGAAGTGTCCATAGGTAAAAGCCCAATGTATGGGTAAAGATTTTAAACTTAGTAACTCTAGTTCTTGAATTAGGAAAAATTACACTAATCCAATGTTCTTGAAATTTAAAGACCTTTACTTGTTTCTAAAAAATTTACCTTCCTTATCCAAGAATTTTGCATCTCTTTAGTATGTTATTTCTATTTTTTTTCCTATTTGGTTTTTCCTCTTTATTTGTTCTCTTAATGTTAGAAACATTTTCTATGCATATACATAAGGTGAAGAATTTCTAAGGATTATATTTCCTTAGATATCTAAAATGTTGTCTAATAAATTTTATTTCCTTAATTAAATTTTTATGTACTTTTATCAATAAAAGAAACGAAATTAGTGATGTTACATATATTAGAGGATGTTCCTCTAAAGGTAGGTAAATTTTTTATAACTATTGATTTTGTTGTCTTAAAGATGGAGGAAGAAATCAAATCCCCATCATTCTTGGAAGGCCTTTCCTAGCTACTACAGGTGGAATTATCAATGTGAAGGATGGAAAGCTTTCCCTGAATGTAGGGGATGAAAAGATTGAATTCAATCTAAATGATGCAATAAAGTGCCCATCTTTAGGTGATACTTATTGCATGGTTGATGTAATTGAGCAGAATATTTGTGATAATGAATTAAGCATTTGTTCTACTGACCAACTTGAGCTTTGCCTTGTGGATAGTTCTATTTCTTGTGTTGAACAGGTAGAAGCTGATGCATATGCTAAATTGCTTGATGAGTGTCCTATGCTCACCTCAAAAGTAAAAGCTGGAAAGCTGGAATTGGACCATAATAAAAAATCAGCAACTATTGAGGAAATCAAAGCACCTAAGGTAGAACTCAAACCTCTTCCATCCAATCTAAGGTATGAATTTTTGGACCCTAACTCTTCATATCCAGTAATTGTGAATGCTGATTTGAATGCTGAAGAAACTGGTAAGTTATTGGAGGTTCTCAAAAAGTTTTAAAAAGTGATTAGGTATAACATTGATGACATAAAAAGGACTAGTCCATCTGTTTGCATGCATTGTATTATACTTGATAATGATTATAAACCTTCTAGGGAGCACCAAAGGAGACTAAATCCAAACATGAAAGAGGTAGTCAAGAAGGAAGTGCTCAAATTGCTTGATGCAGGTATTATCTATCCTATTTTAGATAGTGAGTGGGTAAGCCTTGTTCATGTAGTTCTTAAGAAGGGAGGTATGACTGTTATTAAGAATGACAATGATGAATTAATTCCTACTAGAGCTATTACGGGTTGGCATATGTGCATTGATTATAGAAAATTGAATAAGGCCACCCACAAGGATCACTTCCCTTTGCCATTTATTGATCAATTATTGGAAAGGCTGGTTAAACATTCGCATTTTTGTTATTTAGATGGATACTCAGGATTCTTTCAGATCCCTATCCATCCAGACGACCAAGAAAAGACAACGTTCACATGTCCCTATGGCACCTTTGCATATAGAAGGATGCCATTCAGATTATGCAACGCACCAGCCACTTTCCAAAGATGTATATGGCTATTTTCTCACACTTTATTGAGGATATAATGGAAGTATTTATGGATAATTTTTCTGTCTATGGTACCTCATTTGATAATTGTCTAAGTAATTTGACACAGGTACTTAAAAGATGTGAGGAAGTCAACCTAGTACTAAACTGGGGAAAATGACATTTTATGGTAAGGGAAGGAATAATACTTGGTCACTTGGTGTCTAAAAGAGGAATAGAGGTGGACAGAGAAAAAATTGAGGCAATTTAGACAATGCCACCACCATCAAATGTTAAGGAAGTAAGGAGTTTTCTTGGGCATACGGACTTCTACAGAAGATTTATCCAAGACTTCTCCAAAATTTCTAAACCCTTAACTAATTTTCTTATTAAGGACATTCCATTCTTATTTGATAATGACTGCTTACATGCTTTTTGTAGGTTGAAGGAGGCACTAATATCTACACCAATCATTCAACCTCCTAATTGGAGTCTTCCCTTTGAGATTATGTGGGATGCAAGTGACTATGCTGTGGGAACTGTACTTGGGCAAAGAAGAGATAAAAAGCCCTATGTCATTTACTATGCCAGCAAGACCATGGATGAAGCCCAAGTCAATTGTTCTACCATAGAAAATGAGCTCCTGGTAGTAGTGTTTGCAATTGACAAATTTCGTCAATATTTGTTGGGATCCGAAATCATTGTATACACAGATCATGCTGCCATCAAATATTTGCTAAGTAAGAAGGATGCCAAGCCAAGATTGATTAGATGGATCCTTCTATTGCAGGAGTTTGACCTTACGATCTGGGATAATAAAGGAACAAAGAATGTGGTTGCAGACCATCTTTCAAGGCTAAGGAAAGATTCAATGAGAGACGATAAAGATGAGTTGCCTATAGATTATTCTTTTCCCGATGACCAACTCCTTGCAGTCACTCATACCAATGCTCTTTGGTATGCAAATTTTGTGAACTATCTTGTATGCAGAATTTTACCTGAAGGGTTGAGTGATAAAGGAAAATTTTGTGTACTTAATGGCTATATTTTATCCCTTAATTCATAGTAACTTGTGATTATTTCTCTACTTTTGGTTATACTTTTTCTGGATACTGCTCTAGTTTGTTTTGTGTTTGTAGGAGAGCAAAAGAGGCAAAGAAGCAAGAGAAAAGAATAATAGGAAGAGCCAAATGGACTTAGGATATGTTAAGGAGGAAGCAAGGAAGTAACACACCAAAAATTGGCAAGAAAGAAGCACGGCAGCCCCCAACAAGGCCAGGCCGTGCTTGGTGGCAGGAAGCACGGCCAAGCCGTGCTCTAGACGAAAGCTGCAGCACATTCCCAAAATCTAGCCCGAAGCACGGCCAAGCTGTGTCCTGGAACACGGCCGTGCTTCGGGTCCGTACTGCACATGATTTTTAGTGTTTTTGGCTGCCAAGTTGATACATAAGCAGGGGAAAACGCAGAGGCACATATTGAGACTGGAGGAGACACCTTAGACTTAGCTTTTAGGCTTAGAAAACACTCCTAGGTTAGATTTTATTGGAATCATTGTTGATTTTATGTTTTAGAGTAGAATTTTACAGCTTTGAAGGTGGTATTTTAGTTTTAATTTTCTACACACTAGGTTACATCTTTTTACTTCAGTTCTTTATCTCTACTTCTACCTCTATTCATTCTCTTTAGATTGTACTGAACTATCATGGTTTACTTAATGAATATGAATTTGGTTTTTGATTATATGATGTGTGAGTAATTTTTATCTAGGGTTTCGATAAACCCACTTGTGATATGATGATATTTTGATTGAATGTTGGAACCCTGATTGTGATCACTTCTAGGTTGATTAGGATTAACTATTATATGCATGAATGAGTTGGTAGAATGCCTGATCACCAATCTATCACATCTTAGGTATTTAATTGATGAACTGAAAGGTGAAGATTAAAACCTGAACTTAATAGTTAATTAGGGATATCTTAATCACGAAAGTAGTTTACGATTTTCCAGGAATGAATCAATTAGTTGGCAAGAGAAAACCAATTATTTGACTTCCATGGTTAGCATATAACTTAATGAACCTAGGTTAAACTAAGAACCACGAAAGTAGGCAATTGGATTAACCTAGGCATGATTAGTAATGCTTGAAAGAGGTTGCTAGTTAATTAAGGCTAAACCATCCCCTAACTAATTTAGATAATTGCAATTAGAGGTACATACTTGTTGTTGAGTATCATAAGTGTGGTGAACCCTAACCCTAGGCTTTGCTTAATTGGTTGTTTTCATCTATTTAATTGCGACACTTTCTCATCAAATTGCATCGATTTATATAGCATATTTTACATCACTCTAGTAATTGACATTGTTCTCTATGGGATACGACCCATACTCGTCGGATTACCTACAGCTACCCCGTGCGCTTGCGGTAACTAGTAAAATAGATACAACAAGTTTTTGGCACCATTGCCAGGGATCAATTGTCGATATTAGATAGATTGTGAAATAGCTAGACTAGATCACTTTCTTTTAATTTTTTGCATTATTTTATCTTGCTGATTTTTGCCTATTTTCTTCCCTTTTAGGTATGTTTCTCTTTTATGCGAAGAAACCGTGAGTTCATTGTTGAATTTGATCCAGAAATTGAACGCACCCTAGGAAGGATAAGAAAAAGACAGCAGCAAGAAAATTCAACAGCTACAATGGCAGAAAGAGATAACCGATCTCTAAAGGATTTTACTGCCCTGGACACTTATGGCCTGAACCCCAGCATAGTCAGGCTAATTGTTGTAGCTAACAACTTCGAGCTAAAGCCTTTTCTCTTACAGATGGTTCAATAGAATCAATTTGGAGGGTCACCTATTGAGGACCCAAATCTACACCTGTCAGTCTTTTTGGAGTAGTGTGATACCTTAAAGTTGAACGGGGTATCTTCATACGCCATTAGATTGAGACTGTTCCTTTTCTCTTTGAGGGACAAGGCCCATGTATGGTTGCATTCTCTTCCATCAGGATTCATCACCACTTGGCAATAGCTTTCTCAAGCTTTCTTGGCCAAGTACTTCCTACCGAGCAAGACGGCCCATCTTAGGAATCAGATCACTATATTTGCTCAGAAGGATGGGGAGTCATTATATGAGGCTTGGAGCAATTTAAAGAGCTACTCAGAGTATGGCCACACCATGGGTTGGAGAAGTGGCTCATAGTCAATACATTCTACAATGGACTAATTGACAGCACCTGTATGTCTGTGGATGCTACAGTTGGTGGAGCCATTATGAATAAGACAGTTGATGAGGCATATGAGCTGATAGAAGATATGGCTCAAAACTGCTATTCATGGTCTAGTGAGAGGCAGCCAAGGAAACGAGCAGGGATGTATGAAGTAGATGCATTCAATCATCTAACTTCTAAATTTGATACCTTATTTCAAAAATTAGACAAGTTAAGCATCAATGCTATTGGGTCCTCTTCTTCTTCATCTTCATCTTATGAGATTTGTGGAGGTGTTGGTCATGTGGCCAATGAGTGTCAGCTTGGGAACTCTGCACCTCAGGATTGTGACCAGGCCAATTTTGTGAACAACCAAAGAAACAATCCCTACAGCAATACCTATAACCTAGACTGGAGAAATCACCTAAACCTCTCTTACAAGTCGAATGCTAATCAGCAACCTCAGAATAATTTTAGACAACCTCCAGGCTTTCAAAATCAGAGGCCATTCAATCCTCCACCTCCTCAACCAAAGTACAATCTGGAGGCTCTAATGGAAAACTTCATCTCTACACAGAGTAAACAGAATGAGGAATTTAAAGCCCAAAATCACTCGATGAATGAGGCTATAAAGGATTTAGCTTCTAAAGTGGACTTACTTGCTACACATAATAAGATGCTAGAGACTCAAATAGAACAGCAAGCGAGTTCATCAAATAGAAATTTTGGTAAATTCCCTGGCCAGCCTGAGAATCGAAGGGAACACTGCAAGGCTATCACTTTGAGAAGTGGTAAGCAATTGGGTGAGTCAGTGGAAAATGAGGAAGATAAGGAGGAAGAGAAGAGAGATGAGCCTAAAAGATCAATTAAAGAAGAGGAGCAAGTTAGTGAAAGGAAAGAGGAAGAAGAGCCTAAATACGTGGCTCCTGAACAATACAAGCCACCAGTTTCTTTCCCTCAGAAGCTAGCTAAAGCCAAGTTTGAAAAGCAGTATGGGAAATTCCTTGATGTGTTGAAAAAGCTGCACATCAATATTCCATTCTTGGAAGCTGTCTCTCTGATGCCCTTTTATGCTAAATTACTAAAGGAAATCCTCTCTAACAAGAGGAAGATTGAGGAGTATGCCACAGTGGCATTAATTGAAGAGTGCAGTGCACTAATCCAAAACAAATTGCCTCTTAAGCTCAAGGACCCTGGAAGCTTCTCTATACCTTGCTCCATTGGAGATGTACAAATCACTAAAGCCTTATGTGATCTTGGAGCAAGCGTGAGTCTTATGCCATTATCCATATGCAAGAAGCTCCAGATGGGTGATTTGAAGCCTACTACTATTTGCCTCCAGTTAGCGAACCGATCCGTTACTCATCTGGTAGGTATACTAGAGCATGTGCCTCTAAAGGTAGGTAAATTTTTCATACCTATCGATTTTATTGTCTTAGAGATGGAGGAAGATAGCCAAATCTCCATCATTCCTGGAAGGCCTTTCCTAGCCACTACGGGTGCTATTATTAATGTGAAAGACGAAAAACTTTCCTTGAATGTAGGGGATGAAAGATTGAGTTCAATCTTAATGAGGCAATGAAGTGCCCATCTTAAGGTGATACTTGTTGCATGGTTGATATTATTGAGCAAAACATTGTTGATAATGCAGTAAGCTTTTGTTCTACTGACCCACTTGAGCTTTGCCTTGTGGATAGCTCTATTTCTTGTGTTGAACAGGTAGAGGCTGATGCATATGCCCAGATGCTTGATGGATGTCCCATACTAGCCTCAAAAGTAAAAGCTGAAAAGTTGGAATTGAACCCTGAAACATCAGCAACCATTTTGGAAAACAAGGCACCCAAGGTAGACCTCAAACCTCTTCCATTCAATCTGAGGTATGAATTTCTAGACCCTAACTCTTCATACCCAGTCATTTTGAATGCTGATTTGAATACTGAAGAGATTGGTAAGTTATTGGATGTACTTAGAAAATTTAAGAAAGTGATTGGATATAGTATTGATGACATTAGAGGGATTAGTCCATCTATTTGCATGCATCGTATTATAGTTGATAATAATCTTAAACCTTCTAGGGAGCACCAAAGGAGACTCAATCCAAACATGAAAGAGGTAGTCAAGAAGGAAGTACTTAAATTGCTGGATGCAGGTATTATCTATCCTATTTCAGATAATGAGTGGGTAAATCCTGTCCATATGGTTCCTAAGAAGGGAGGTATGATTGTTGTTAGAAATGATAACGATGAATTAATCCCTACTAGAGCTGTTACGGGTTGGCGCATGTGGATTGATTATAGAAAATTAAATAAGGCCACCCGTAAGGATCACTTCCCTTTCCCATTTATTGATCAATTGTTGGAAAGGCTGGCTAAACATTCACACTTTTGTTATCTGGATGGATACTCAGGATTCTTTCAGATCCCTATCCATCCAGACGACCAAGAAAAGACCACGTTCACATGTCCCTATGGCACCTTTGCATATAGAAGGATGCCATTCGGATTATGTAACGCACCAGCCACTTTCCAAAGATGTATGATGGCTATTTTCACTGACTTTATTGAGGATATAATGGAAGTATTTATGGATGATTTTTCTGTCTATGGTACCTCATTTGATAATTGTTTAAATAATTTGACACAGGTACTTAAGAGATATGAGGAAGTCAACCTAGTACTGAACTGGAAAAAATGCCATTTTATGGTAAGGGAAGGAATAGTACTCGGGCACTTAGTGTCTGAAAGAGGGATATAGATGGATAAAGCAAAAATAGAGGCAATCCAGACAATACTACCATCATCAAATGTTAAGGAAGTGAGGAGTTTTCTTGGGCATGCGGGCTTCTACAGAAGATTCATCCAAGAATTATCTAAAATTTCTAAACCCTTAACTAACTTGCTCATTAAAGATATCCCATTCTTATTTGATAATGATTGCCTACGTGCTTTTTACAGGTTGAAGGAAGCACTAATATCTGCACCGATCATCCAACCTCCTGATTGGAGCCTTCCTTTCGAGATCATGTGTGATGCAAGTGACTATGCTGTGGGAGCTGTACTTGGGCAAAAGAGAGATAAAAAGCCCTATGTCATCTACTATGCTAGCAAGACCCTGGATGAAGCCCAAGTCAACTATTCCACTACTGAAAAGGAACTCCTAGCAGTAGTATTTGTAATTGACATTCTGACAATATCTGCTGGGATCCGAGGTCATAGTATTTACGGATCATGCTACCATCAAATACTTGCTAAGTAAGAAGGATGCCAAGCCAAGACTGATTAGATGGATCCTCTTATTGCAGGAGTTTAACCTTGTGATCTGGGATAAGAAAGGAACAGAGAATGTGGTTGCAGACTGTAACAACTCCATTTATGTAAATATTTTTTTTTCTTTTTTTTTTATATTTGTAAAATTCCATGAAGTTATTACTACTTTAATTCTAACCAATTAACTCATAATAATAATCACTTTAACCAAGCATAATTGTTATTAACAGTGATACAATACTGAGTTTCCATACACACTATTATTTTACAAACTACACACCATTATTTTACAAACATTTGTACAAAGATACATATTAGCTTTAATCATTTATGTCGACTACTTCCAGGGACACTGGTGCGGGTGGCACCTTCACCGGAATCTCAGTCACATCTACGACAGATACATCTAAAATAACTGGTAGTTGCCCAAGGTAGGGCACCTCGATCCAACGTACGAAAATAATAAGTGTCATAGAGAAAATCTGCATATTTATTCTTCTGAACATGATATGGAGATATAGTGAGAATTAAATCTCAATAAGTTCAACAATAAATCATAATTTACCATCAATATAGTTCATCATGTCATGTTCAATTGTATAAACTACAGAAAATATCATTGGTCACATGAATGCATTATATCTATGCACACAAGAATCATACAATAATGATATGTATGACTGGATTAACTATTTTCAGAATGTCATATGATAGCCATCAACTTATTCTCATTTCAAGCTACCTCGGTCAGGGTGAGCATCCTTTACTCTCTGGTATGGATTTTTCTCGCTACGTCCGACATAGCCCACTTTCTCTTTCTTTTCTCATTAACATGATCATAACTGTTGGTAGGGTGTCCCCTATTGGTGCACCACACGGATTGCCATGTGATCGTGCTCATTTATTTTCTTTTCACAATGATAGCCAAAAATATGCTTTCAATAACAAGTATGTTCATCAAAATATAATTATTACCATAAATCATTGGTAATCATGCCATGAACATAACCATTTCAAACATCACTTTATAAAATATTTCCATGTTAGAATTTTACACTTAAGATGGTAAGAAGTTCATACAATGGCAATGGCTATGGCATATACTAGTTATTTATTATTTTCATTTATAAGATTCGTCTTCTTTTTTAAATATTAATTTCATCTCTTAATTTTTTTATGCTTGACCTTTAGTCAATTTCTTCTTATTTATATCATTTCTAACACATGTTCTTACAAATTTATAGAGCATTTTTCTCCAATTTGATTTCTACTATTACCCTATAATTAAAGAGGTTCATCTAGGGTAAAAAAATGTTGAAAATAGGCTTCACCAGCTTCCAACACGGTCTGACCATGTTCCAGGACACAGCCATACTTTAAAAATACTCCAAATGTACTCAAAAACAGCCCCGAACACGGCTAACCCGTGCTTGAAGCACCCAGAATACGGCTTGGCCGTGTTCTGTGACCTTTACTCACTAATCAGAGTATAACTCCCTCATTTTAAATCTGATTAAGGTGATATGGGTGTCTATGGAAAGATAAGAAAATTATCTAAAACTATTATGTTGATCAGATCAGGAAAATAGTAATAAAGCTTAGTGTTATTACTCCCTTCAATTCAATAGTATTTCTTCTCGGATAGGTTCTAACCTTTAATTACTAATCTGACTATATCTCCCACATAAGAATTCCAAATTAAGTGATTCCAGTGGCTAAACATCCATGACACATAAATATATAATTCATATGTTACCCATTTATTTTAATTTCTTATAGAATGTTCCCAACAATTAAAACACCGAAGCTATCCTAATATATTCTTCCCTGATTAACCATTTTCTGACCTTTGTTTACTAATCGGAACATATCTACCTCATATGAACTCTAAATTGAATGATTCCAGTGGCTAAAAATCCGTGACACATATATCTTTAATTCTTATGTTAAATATTTATTTTAATTCCCTACAAATAATTTCTAAAAATTAAAACACAGAAGCTATCCTAACATATTCTTCCCTGATGAATCATTTTCTGACCTTTGATTACTAATTGGACCATATCTGCCTCATATGGACTCCAAAACACAGAAGCTAAAAATTTTGCCACCCATAGCCATACCTATGCAGAACTTTCTATACCAGTCTAAGTATTCAAACATACATCACATGCAAGATCAATAAATAACATGATATAGCAACATCATGACCAATCATCAAAGTTCTAAGATCAAAATTTGATATAAATATTATAAGTTTCAAAAGTTTTCTTCAAAAAGAATATTGTTAAACTTACCTTGAGTACTTAGCCTTCTAAACTTCTTCTTCTTCTTCCTTCCTTTCTTCCTCTCCTTTCCTCACTCTACCTTGCTTATATTTTTCCTCTCCCTCACTTGGACGAAATTATAATGTTGTAAGGGTGGGTTTTCTTATATAGACCACCAAATAATTCACCTTTCATGATCATGGGTCTACCTTATCACAATTAGATTACACTTGGTTGAATTTTTGGAAAACAAACAACTTATGTTCTTGTCTTCCTTTTCCTTAGTCAAGATATGCATAGGAAAAAGAGATTTGTATTTTGAAAATTATGATAATATGTTCTTAAGATATGGGACAAGGTCCCTTTGATTTAGGTATTCATTTCCATTTTCTTTTGTCTTAAACAAATATGATAGGTTTGCCTTTTTAGGTGGAAAATTTCTAACCCTTGAATCTCCATTTTTTGGTTGATATTATTTATGTGGGATAGGAATGTTTTGTCCTAATGCCATGTATTATCATACCACTTGCTAAAATTATGAGTGTAGGATATAGATGTTTTTGTCTTAAAGCCTTGTATTATCATGCCACTTGCGAAAATTATGAATGTAGAATCACACCACTTGCTAAATTTTTGTCTTAATGCCATGTAACCTAATCTTTATTATTATTACATTATTATATCATCACCTAATTTATTTTATTTTATTTTTCCTCTTGGATTTGGGCTTATTCCTACCCATTTTCTTTGCTTTGGATAAAATTCTACTTTTCTTGGAGGGCTTGGTCACATTTTCATAATTTTTGGGCTATTGGTCCAATTACTATATCATAGTCCAAGTCTATGTTTTATTTCTTGCTTAGGTTATCCAATGGGCTTGCTAGAAACTTATGTGAAGTGAAAAAACTCTATATGAAGTGTCCATAGGTAAAAGCCCAATGTATGGGTAAAGATTTAAACTAGTAACTCTAGTTCTTGAATTAGGAAAAATTACCCTAATTCAATGTTCTTGAAATTTTATGACCTTTACTTGTTTCTAAATATTTATCTTCCTTATCCAAGAATTTTGCATCTCTTTAGTATGTTATTTGTAATTGTTTTTCCTATTAGGTTTTTCCTCTTTATTTGTTCTCTTAATGTTAGAAACATTTTCTATGCATATACATAAGGTGAAGAATTTTTAAGGATTATATTTCCTTAGATATCTAAAATATTGTCTAATAAATTTTATTTCCTTAATTAAATATTTATGTACTTTTATCAATAAAAGAAACGAAATTAGGGATGTTACACATACCACCTTTCAAGACTTAGGCACGGTTTAATAAGAGATGACAAAGATGAGTTGCCTATAGACGATTCTTTTCCCGATGACCAACTCCTTACAGTCACTTATGCTGATGCTCCTTGGTATGCAGACTTTGTGAACTATCTTGCATGCAGAATATTACTTGAAGGGTTGAGCTACCATCAGAGAAAGAAATTTTTCTCTGATATCAAGTCCTACTATTAGGATGATCCATGTTTGTATAAATGGTGTGCAGATGGCATCTTCTGAAGGTGTATTCCGGAGGAAGAGGTCTATAGCGTTATATTTCATTGTCATAATTCACCTTGTGGAGGCCACACTAGCACTTCTAAGATTGCAGCTAAAATTCTCCAAGCTGGTTTTTATTGGCCTACGCTTTTCAAAGATGTGCACACCTTTGTAAAAGTATGCGACCAGTGTCAAAGAGTTGGCAACATCTCAAGAAGGAATGAGATGCCCCTGAACAGCATTTTAGAAGTAGAAATATTTAATGTTTGGGGGATTGACTTTATGGGTCCCTTCCCATCCTCATGCGGGAACAAGTATATCCTAGTAGCTATGGATTATGTGTCTAAGTGGGTAGAAGCAGTGGCATCACCCACTAATGATGCTAGAGTGGTTGCCAAGCTCTTCAAGAGGGTGATTTTTCCAAGATTTGGAGTACCCCAAGCTGTGATAAGTGATGGAGGTTCCCACTTCACTGAGCAACAATTTTAGAATCTTCTGAAGAAATATGGAGTCACGCACAAAATGGCTCTAGCCTATCACCCTCAAATAAGTGGACAAGTGAAAATATCAAATAGGGAAATCAAAGCAATCTTGGAGAAGACCGTATCGAAGGCAAGAAAAGATTGGTCTCTCAAACTTGATGATACACTATGGACTTATAGAACTGCATATAAGACACCTATAGGCACCACACCCTTTCAGTTAATATATGGAAAACCTTCTCACTTGTCAGTAAAGCTTGAGCATAAGGCATATTGGGCAATCAAGACAATCAAATTTTATTTTATAGCTGCTGGAAAAAGGATATGCATACAATTGAATGAGCTTGATGAGCTGAGGCTTGATGCCTATGATAGTGCCAAGTTATACAAAGAAAGAACAAAAAGGTGGCACGATAAGCACATTATGAGGCGTCAATTTCAAGTAGGAGAATTGGTCCTACTATTTAATTTAGGGTTGAAGCTTTTTCCTGAGAAACTTCGTTCCCGATGGTCCGGTCCCTTCCAAGTAACCCAAGTTTTTCCATATGAAGTAGTGGAAGTTTGGAGTGAAGCTACTGGATCCGTTAAGGTTAATGGACAACGCCTCAAGCCCTTTGTCATGGGTCAACCGGTTGAAAAGAGAGTCACCCAAGCTCTCTTAGAGCCCCCCTCAATTCAATGATGTGCAAGGGAGTCGAGCTAATGAATTTAAACAAGCGCTTTGTGGGAGGCAACCCATATTTTAATTTTTAAGTTTCCTCTTGTTTGATTTCTTGCTTTTAGCCTTAGTCCTTATCTTTAATTCTAGTTAATTTTTTAGGTTGAGGTTTAATGAGTGTCTTCATTTGATTTTTAGGTCTATTCTCATGTCTCCAAGGCAATATAAAGGATTAGAATCAAGGGAGCTCAAAGAGAATAAAAAACCAAGGCGAAATTCAAGGATTTACAGCTTTCAGCCAGTAACACGAGTAAGTTGTGTCACCCACCATGGCCGTGCTGCAAGCACGGGCCAAAAGCTGCAAAAATTGGTGACACCCGCGAGAAGGAAGGGCAGGCCTTGTCCCAGGACATGGCTGTGCCCCAAGTCAACCAAATTTTTTGGATTTTCCAGCCCACAGCACGGGTTACCCGTGCTAATGAGCACGGCCCAACACCTCATCCCGTGCTCCAGCAAAAAAAAGGTGTTGTAGGCTGTAGAAACCCGCCCGAAGCACGAGCTAGCCATGCTTCGGGCTTGGCCCCATATTTTTCCCCCTTTTTTCCCTCTTTATCTTCTCCCGTGTTTCCCTACCCACACCCGTGCCTTAATCTTTTCGTCCTCCCACATTCTCTCCCTCTCCCCTTTTCCTTCGTCTTCCCCCATTCCCCAATCAACCTTACCCGAAACCTAACCTTCCCACTCCCTCATCCTTTCGGTTCACTCCCCCACTCCCTTTGCCAACCTCATTCCCTCTTTCTCCTCTCCTTCGTTTTCCCCTCACCCACTCGGTTCCCCTACCCATTCACCAGCAATCTTCATGTACTGCGCTTCTATTTAGGTATTTCCCATCCTTGCTTTTATTTTTTTTTATCTGGTTTACAATCCCTGATTATTGCTTGTTATTGGTGTAGTTGCTACTCATTGTTCACTATCTCTCAATTTACTACTGGTTGTTTCCCTGGTTTCTGAATCTGCATTAAGATTTTGCTTTCTAAACTTGGTTTTAAAGGTAGTTTATGTACTTTGATATCTGCAATTGGTAGTTGTCATAAGTTGCTCTGTTTTGAAATATTTTGAGCCTCCCATTACTGCATTACTACCTCAAATTAATGGAACTTAGTCACTTCATTCTTGAATATTGTGGTTGATTGGCCACTTGAATTGCATTTGACTTTTAACTTTTGGAATTTTTGCCAGACATTTGGATGCATGTGTGCTTGAATTACTAAATTCTGCACTGGAAAATATTTCTGGTTAGGTAGCTAATATTTGGACATGTGTGCTTGAACCTGACTAGATTGGATTAGCTTACCTGAATTCTACTATTTGTGGTGTTCTTTCCCACCATTTACCAATTGTCTTGCATCTTAAAATTGGTCCCAAAAGAGCCTGAACAGGCCAATCATCCACCCACTCCCACCAATCTCGTAGAGGACGAAATCAACAACCAACCCAACTTCCTCATCAGATTAACGAGTATGGTATTGCGTTCATTGATGATCGTCAACGAACCCGATATGATACTCTCGTTAAAAGGGGAATGCTGAGTACCCGATATATGGATGAGTAATGTCTGGAACGGTTTGGTCTTTTAAATGACGTCCAATACCTCGTTGATCGGATTGGGTGGAACACATTCATTTCACTACGCTACCCGGCCTACCCTAGACCCACTCTAGAGTTTTTTAGTTCTATTAATATAGTCCTGTTTAGGGGTCCAAATGTCCATTAGGGCCAGGTAAACTTTAGACTTTTTAACTGTAGCTTTAACTTAACTTTAGCAGAATTTAATACACTGTTCAGCCTGCCTCTAGGGGGAACTAGATTAGTACCTCAGATTTTCTTGCTAAGATTTTTTGGAACTTAATTACTATTGAAGGGCAGTACAGTGCATCAAGTTCTAAATCATCTTTTATTTGCAACCCCACATTCAGATATTTACAGCGTCTTATGGCCCATACTGTTTTTGGAAGGGCTAAGAGTGATGGAGTTGCCAATCAAAGAGAGCTTTACTTTTTATATGCTATGGTAAACATTACCAAGATGGATACTAGAGCCTTCATGGCTCATCATATGGCTCGGGTAGGTAGGGCAATGAATGGGAAAGTAGTAATAGGAGGCTTGATTACTGCCATCGCTAGAGGGCTGGGATTTGAGGCCAATCTCCAGGGCATGCAACCAGTAGTTGGCAGCAACAGGATTGATTTAGAATCCTGCTTGCATATGAAACTTGTTGTTAAGCAAAATGCTGAATATTGGTTGTATCTCAGAGGACATAAATTATTCAGCCTCCCTAACCCTTCTAGGACTGCAGTCGCCAATAGGGAAAATTGGATATACCTCTTAGAGGAGGATCGAGAGGATGATGAGATTCCCCCAAAAGGGGATGAAAATCCCCTAGCCACTTTTGGCTCTTCCACCCCCACCCCCTTCCATTTTACTGACCGTGCAGGTACCTCATCTGCTCCCTCAGAGGATCATGCCTCCATGTCTTCTAGGCTCAGCCGCATTGAGGCCGAGCAGCTTTCACAGAGAACAACCCTACATGCCATGCACAACTCCATCCAAAGCATGTAGGGTATGATGCAGGCTTAGTATACCTGGCACCTGGGTCAGCACCTTCCTCTACCACCATCGGATGACCAGTGAGTACGTAAGTTCCTTCTCCCTTTTGCCGGTAATTTCTGTTATTTCTGACATTAGGGGAGTAGACTTGCGTATTTGATTTTTGCTGACTGAGTTTATGATCTGCACTGGCTACTTTTATTTGCTAATTTAGTTGTTCTTTGCATGTCTATATTGTACATATCACATTCCTTTTGTCTTGTTACATAACCACATAGTTGCTATTCCCATGATAGATTGGTGTAGTATAAGATAATTTTAGCTCATGAACATGTGATGGACAATAGGATATGAAATAGGTAGTTATTATTTTAGTCTCTCCCTTCTAACATTAAACCTTTAATGTTTTTGAAAAATATCTCTCTAGTGCATGTACTGTGAATTGTATGCTATGGCTAGTTTTAACACTATGAGAGTGTGAAGGTAGGGAGAGGTGAAAAATGAGGGTATATGACACCCAAAAAAAGTTTTCACTCTGAGTATCCCCTTTAAGGCACCAAAAGGCCTTAGTATGAGTACCTAGATGCTTTCACTCTAGTGAGATAGAGCATAAAATGCACTCACTGCATATTTCTAAAAAAATGATGAATGAAATAGATAAAAGAAAAAGAAAAAAGAAATAAATAAGAATGAAATAAAAGAGCATGAGTGAGAAAAAGAAAAAGAGTGATAAAATAGAAATAAGGGTAAGGCAAAATATGGAGATCTAAAGGATGAGGTGGCCTACTTGAGTGTCTGAAAATCAGTCTGGTGCATACAACCAATGGTAACAGTAGAAACAGATACATAATAGGAGAATTTTTGTTTTGGTTCTAGAAGAATAGAGACTATCTAGTAAATGTCTATTTATATATTTATTGTGTTCACATTGATTGAGTGACAAATTACCTGTATTGCACTTTTCTATTTTCTAGAATCTGATTTCATATTCCCCCTTCCTGTTGATATGGTATGTTATTTGCTTGAGGACAAGCAAAGGTTTAAGCATGGGGGAGTTTGATAAATGGAAATTTTGAGTACTTAATGGCTATATTTTATCCCTTAATTCATAGTAACTTATGGTTATTTCTCTGCTTTTGGTTATACTTTGTTCTAGATACTACTCTGGTTTGTTTTGTGTTTGTAGGAGAGCAAAAGAGGTAAAGAAGCAAGAGAAAAGAATCATGGGAAGAGCCAAATGGACTTGGCATATGTTAAGGAGGAAGTAAGGAAGTAACACATCAAAAATTGGCAAGAAAGAAGCACAATAGCCCCCAACACGGCCAAGCCGTGCTTGGTGGCATGAAGCACGGCTAGGCTATGTCTTGGAACACGACTGTGCTTCGGGTCTGTACTGCACATGATTTATAGGGTTTTTGGCTGCCAAGTTGATACATAAGCGGGGGAAAACGCCAAGGTACATATTGAGACCGGAGGAGACACCTTAGACTCAGTTTTTAGGCTTATAAAACACTCCTAGGTTAGATTTTATTGGAATCATTGTTGATTTTATGTTCTAGAGTAGAATTTTACAGCATTGAAGGTGGTATTTCAGTTTTACTTTTCTGCACACCAGATTATATCTTTCTACTTCTATTCTTTATCTCTACTTCTACCTCTATTCATTCTCTTTAGATTGTACTGAACTATCATGGTTTACTTAATGAATATGAATTGGGTTTCTGATTATATGATGTGTGAGTAGTTTTTATCTAGGGTTTCGGTAAACCCACTTGTGATATGATGATACTTTGATTGAATGTTGGAACCCTAATTGTGATCACTTCTAGGTTGATTGGGATTAACTATTATATGCATGAATGAGTTGGTAGAATGCCTGATCACCAATCTATCATATCTTAGGTATTTAATTGATGAACTAAAAGGTGAAGATTAAAACCTGAACTTAATAGTTAATTAGGGATATCTTAATCACGAAAGTAGTTTAAGATTTTCCAGGAATTAATCAATTAGTTGGCAAGAGAAAACTAACTATTTGACTTCCATGGTTAGCATATAACTTAATGAACCTAGGTTAAACTAAGAACCACGAAAGTAGCCAATTGGATTAAGCTAGGAATTATTAGTAATGCTTGAAAGAGGTTGCTAGTTAATTAAGGCTAAACCATCCCCTAACTAATTTAGATAATTGCAATTAGAGGTACATACTTGTTGTTGAGTATCATAAGTGTGGTGAACCCTAACCCTAGGCTTTGCTTAATTGGTTGTTTTCATCTATTTAATTGCAACACTTTCTCATCAAATTGCATTGATTTAGATAGCATTACATCACTCTAGTAATTGACATTGTTCTCTGTGGGATCTGCCCCGTACTCGCCGGATTAGCTACAGCTACACCGTGCGCTTGCGGTAACTAGTAAAATAGACACAACAAGTTTTTAGACACAACATTGAGCTACCATTAGAGAAAGAGATTTTTCTCTCATATCAAGTCTTACTATTGGGATGATCCATGTCTATGCAAATGGTGTGCAGATAGAATCTTTCGAAGGTGTATTCCAGAGGAAGAGTTATATAGTGTCATATTTCACTGCCATAATTCACCTTGTGGAGGCCATACTAACACCTCAAAAACTGCGACTAAAATTCTTCAAGCTAGTTTTTATTGGCCTTCGCTTTTCAAAGATGTACATAACTTTGTAAAAGCTTGTGATCGGTGTCAAAGAATTGGCAATATATCAAGGAGGAATGAGATTCTCCTTAATAGTATTTTAGAAGTAGAAATATTTGATATTTGGAGTATTGACTTTATGGGCCCCTTTCCATCCTTATCCGGAATAAGTATATCCTAGTAGCCATAGATTATGTGTCTAAGTGGATAGAAGTAGTGGCATCTCCCACTAATGATGCTAGAGTGGTTGCCAAGCTCTTCAAGAGAGTGATTTTTCCAAGATTTGGAGTACCCCGAGCTATGATAAGTGATGGAGGTTCCCACTTGATTGAGCAACAATTTCAGAATCTCTTAAAGAAATATGGAGTCACTCATAAAATGGCTCTAGCTTATCACCCTCAAACAAGTGGACAAGTGGAAATATCAAATAGGGAAATCAAAGCAATCTTAGAGAAGACTGTATCAAAGGCAAGAAAAGATTGGTCTCTCAAGCTTGATGATGCACTATGGGCTCACAGAACTGCATATAAGACATCGATAGGCACCACACCCTTTCGGTTAATATATGGAAAACCTTGTCACTTGTCAGTAGAGCTTGAACATAAGGTGTATTTGGCAATCAAGACAATTAATTTTGACTTGAAAACTGCTGGAAAAAGGAGATGCTTGCAATTGAATGAGCTAGATGAGCTGAGACTTAATGCTTATGATAGTGCTAAGTTATATAAAGAAAGAATAAAAGATGGCACGATAAGCACATCCTGAGGCGTCAATTTCAAGTAGGAGAATGGGTCCTACTATTTAATTCAAGGCTAAAGCTTTTTCTCAGAAAGTTTTGTTTTCGTTGGTCTGGTCCATTCCAAGTGAGTCAAGTGTTTCCATATATAGTAGTGGAAGTATAGAGTGAAGCTACCGAATCCTTCAAAGTTAACTGACAACGCCTCAAGCATTTTATCACGGGATAACTGGTTGACAAGAGAGTCATCCAAGCACTCTTAGAGCCCCCATCGATCCAATAAAGTGCAAGGGAGTCGAGCTAATGACTTTAAACAAGCGCTTTGTGGGAAGCAACCTACATTTTAATTCTTAAGTTTCTTTTTGTTTGATTTGGTGCTTTAAGATTTAGTTTTCATCTTTAATTTAGTTAATTTCTTAGGATTAGAAGTTTAATGAGTGTTTTCATTTGATTTTCAGGTCCATTCCCATGTGCCTAAGGTAATATAAAAGGATTAAAATCAAAGAAAATCAAAGAGAATCAAAAACTGAGGTAAAATTCAAAGAATTAAGGGTTACAGCCAGCAACACGAGTCAGCCATGTCCTCCACCATGCCCGTGCTTCAAGCACAGGCCAAATTCTAGAAAATTGGTGAATCCCGCTAGCAACATGGGTTGGTCGTGTCATAGGACATGGCTGTGCCCCAGGTCAAGGCCAACACTCCCTCCCCGTGTTGGCTAACACGGGCAACAATCCAAAAAATTTTGGATTTTCAACGCCCAGCACGGTTGGGCCGTGCTGAGTAACACGGCCTAGCCCAACCTGTGCTCTAGGTAAGTAAAAAAAAAATGGAAGTAGCAGAAAAGAGAAGAACAGCAAGAAACACGGTTGGTTGTGTCACAGGACACGGCTGTGTCCTAGGCCCACTCCCTCCCCATGTTGTGCAATATGGGCCAAGCCCTAAAGAATGGGAATTCCAGCCTGAAGCACGATCGTGCTTCGGGCCAGGTATGTTTCCCCTCCCTTTATTTTCTTTTCTTTCTTTCTCGTGTCTCACCTTATTCTCCCGTGTCCTAACCTATGCTATTTTCCCTCCTCCTTTTGCAATTTGAAGCCCCCTCACCATTCTTCCCCAACCTCTTCAAATCTTCGTCTTCCCCATTCCCAAACCGTTCCCTAGCCAGAAAACCCATAGCCCTCCATCCTCTTCCCCAATCTTCCCCATCCCTCTCAGCCTCCCCATTCCCGAAATCCCATCCCCCAACCAAATACCCAAACCCAACTCACTCTACCTAATCCCACTCCCTCTCGGCTCATCTGCATCCCACATCCCAGCTTTCCTAAGCCAGAAATTTTCTCATAGGCCACCATCAACCCCTTACATCCTCATTACGAAAATCCCCTCCCCTATTCTTTTCACCCAAACCCGAAACCCATTCTCCCATTCCCCTGCATTACCTCGTCCTACTTCACACTGCTGGTTACTAGTTCACTACTACATCTCCATCGTACTTCATCCAGGTAACTTCTGAATATCTGCATATATACAAGTTTCTAACTTAGACTTCCTTGATGGTTAACCGATGGATTGGATTAGATTGGTCTATTTATTTGAATTTTCTACACTTGTGGCTTAATTAGACTGGTTTTAAGAATTTTTTGCAGAATTTAGATTGCATATTTACTGCATTCTCTAGTTGTTGTTTTCCTGAGATTGGTTGAATTTGGATTTACTGGTAGCTGTTACTTGCTGGTTTACTGAACTTGCCATTGATTTGAAACTGACTTTTGAACCAATCATTCCACCCTTGCTGAATTTGGAATTTGAATTGACCTTTAAGTTTCTGGGCTGTTTTGTCTAGTTTTAATTCTCTGATAGTAAGACTTTGCTTGTGCTTCATTGCCCTCCCTGACTAGGAACTGGTTTGAACTTGCATATGTTACCGGATTCTTAGTTTTGGTTATCAACATATGCTCTATAGAGTTTTCTTGACATTTTCTAACTATTGCTAGGCTACTTGATCCTCTCCCTGATTAGTACATTATCCTAGTTGGTCTGATCCTATATTTAATTTACTAAACTTGAGTTAGAATTAATTACTTGAATACTCCCCTTTTGCATTTGATTGCATATTATTTTCCATGGGTCCCAAAAGATCCAGAACTAGCCAATCCTCCTCCCAATCCCAGCAACAATGTAGAGGACATACTCAACAACCGCCCCAACTTCTTCATCCAATAAATGAGTTTGGTATTGTGTTTGTTGATGATAGTCAACGAACACGTTACGATACTCTAGTTAAACGGGGAATGCTGAATACCCGGTACATGGATGAGGAATGTTTGGACCGGTTAGGTCTTCTAAATGATGTCCAATACTTAGTTGATAGGATTGGGTGGAATACATTCATCACACTACGATACCTGGCCTATCCTAGGACCACTTTAGAGTTTTTCAGCTCCGTTAATGTAGTCCTATTTCAGGGTCCCAACGTTAATCAGGGCCGCATTAATTTTAGACTATTTAACCATACTTTTAGCTTAACCTTGACTGAATTTAATGCACTATTTAGATTGCCTCCCAAGGGAACTAGATCAATACCCTTAAGTTTTCTTGCCCAACCTTTTTGGAATTCAATTTCTATTGAGGGGCAGTATAGTGCATCGAGTTCAAAAGCCTCTTTCATTTGTAACCCTACTTTTCGATATTTACAGCGCCTTATGGCCCATACTATTTTTAGTAGGGCTAAGAGTGATGGGGTTGCAAATCAAAGGGAGCTTTACTTTATTTATGCTATGGTACATGATACTAAGGTGGATACTGGAGCCTTCATGGCTCACCAAATGGCCTGGGTAGGTAATGCAATGAATGGAAAGGTGGTCATAGAGGGCCTGGTTACTGCAATAGCTATAGGGCTGGGATTTGAGGCTAATCTCCAGGGAATGCAACCAGTAGTTGGTAGCAGTAAGATTGATTTAGAATCCTGCCTTCATATGAAACTTATTATCAGGAAAAATGCTAACTATTGGTTGTATCTCAGAGGACATACAATCTTCTGCCTCCTTATCCCTACTAAGACTATAGTTATCAGTAAGGAGAACTGGATATACCCATTAGAGGAGGGTAGAGAGGGTGATGAGATTCCACCAGAGGGAGATGCTTTCCCACTTAAGCCATTTTTGGCTCTCCCACCCCTACCCCCTTCCATTTTACTGACCATGCAGCTACATCATATGCTCCCCCAGAGGATCAAGACTCCATCTCTTCGAGGCTCAGCCGTATTGAGGCAAAGCAACTATCACAAAGAGCTACCCTGAATGCCATGCAAGATTCCATACAAAGCATGTAGGGCATGATGCAAGCATGGTATACCTGGCACTTGAGTTAGAACCCACCTCCACCTCCTCCAGATAACTAGTGAGCAAGTAAGTTACTTCTCTCTTTGCCTGTACTTTCTATTATTACTCGTCAAGTTTAAGCATGGGGGAGTAGATTTAGACTTGTGGTTTTCTCTGATTAGTTATTATTGGCTGAATATCTCATGTTGCACTGTAAAATCACATAGTTTACTATTTTAGAGATAGATTGATGTAATATAGGTTAATTTTAACTCATGAACATGTGATGCATAATAGGATATGAAATAGGTAGTTTAAATTTTAGTCTTTCTCTTCTAGCATTAAACCTCTAATTTTTTGAAAAATATCTCTCATATTATGCTTTGAATTGTATGTCTTTATTGATTTTTAACACTATGAGAGTGTGAAGGCTGGGAGAGGTGAAAAATGAGGGAATATAATACCCAAAAAGTTTTCACTCTGAGTACCCCTTCAAGGCACCAAAAAGGCCCTAATATGAGTACCTAGCTGCCTTTACCCTAGTGAGATGGAGCATAAAATACACTCATTGCATATTTATATATAAAAAAAGAGATGAATGAAATAGACAAAAGAAAAAGAAAAAAAATGATGATGAGAAATAAAAGAAATTGAGTGAGAAAAAGAGTGAGAAAAATAGACATAAGGGTAAGGCAACATAGGGAGATCTTAAGGATGAGGTGGCCTACTTAAGTGACTGAAAATCAATTAGATATATACATTCAATGGTACCAATAGAAGCAGATATATAATAGGAGAATTTTTGTTTAGTTTTAGAAGAATAGAGACTATCTGGTAAATATATCTATTGTGTGCACACTAAATGAGTGAAGAATTTCTTGTATTGCATTTAACTATTATCTAAAATTTGTATGCATCATCTCTCTTCCTTTTGATATGACATGTTATTTGCTTGAGGACAAGCAAAGGTTTAAGCATGAGGGAGTTGATAAAGGGAAAATTTGAGTGTTTAATGGTTATATTTGTTCCCCTAATTAGTAGTAAACTTGTGATTATTTCCCTACATTTGGTTATGCTTTGCTCTGGATACTGCTTTGGTTTGTTTTATGTTTGTAGGAGAGCAAAAGAGGCTAAGAAGCAAGGGAAAACAATCATAAGAGGAGCCATATAGACTTGGAATATGCTAAAGAGGAAGCAAGGAGGCAACACACCAAAAATTGGCAAGAAAGGAGCATGGCATCCCCTAACACGGCCAGGCTGTGCTTGGTGTGCATGAAGCACAGCCAGGCCGTGCTCTGTGTGAAAGATGCAAAAAATTCCTAGAATCCAACCCGAAGCACAGCCAGGCCGTGTCTTGGAACACGGTCGTGCTTTGGGTTCATACAGCACGTGTTTTCTTAGGGTTTTGGGCAGCCAAGTGATACATATGCATAGGAAAACATAGAGGAACAGAGGGAGACCCAGAGAGACATCTAAGATTCAATTTTTTAGACTTAGAAAACACTCTTAGATTAGGTTTTTACTTGAAGCATTGTTGATTTTATGTTCTAGAGGAGGATTTACAGCATGTGAAGGTTGTATTTCATCTTTACTTTTCTGCAAACCAGGTTACATCTTTCTACTTTAATTCTTTACTTTTATTTCTACTCCTTCTCTTTAGATTTTACTGAATTTGAATGAATTATTTAATGGAAATGAATTTAATTTCTATTTCTATGATGTGTGAGTAGATTTGATCTAGGATTTTGGTAAACCCACTTGTGATATGATGATACTATGATGTTGAATTGAATGTTAGAACTCTAATTGTGATCACTTTTGGATTAATAAGGATTAACTATTATATGCATGAATGAGAGTTGGTAGAATGCTTGATCACCAATCTATCATGTCTTAGGTATTTAATTAATGAACCGAAAGGTGAAAGTTAAAACCCGAACCTAATAGTTAATTAGGGATATCTTAATCATAAAATTAGTTTAAGATTCTCTAGGAATGAATCAATTAGTGGGCAAGAGAAAACTGATTAATTGACTTCCATGGTTGGCATAGAGCTCAATGGACTTAGATTGAACTAAGAACCACGAAAGTAGGCAATTGGATCAACCTAGGTACGATTAGTAATGCTTGAAAGAGGTTGCTAATTAATTAAGGCTAAACCATCTCCAATTACTTAGATAATTACAATTAGAGGTACAAGTTGAATGTTTAATATCATAAGTGTGGTGAACCCTAACTCTAGGCTTTTGTTAATTGAATCCTTAATTTACTTAATTGTGACAAACTATTACATCGATTTAGATAGCATATTTCGCATCATTCTAGTAATTGACATTGTTCTCTGTGGGATATGACCCTTACTCGGCAGACTAACTACAGCTACGCCATGCGCTTGCGATTAATTATAAAATAGGAATAACAATAAGATCTAAACTTGTCTAAAGCAAATACCACTGCTAGTAACTCTTTTTTTGTCGTAGAATAATTCAATTGAACATCATTAAGAGTTTTACTAGCATAGTATATCACATAAGGAAACTTTTCTAAACGTTGATCCAAAACAGCTCCAATTGTATAATTAGAGGCATCACACGTGATTTTAAATGGAAAATTCCAATTGGGTGGTCTAATGATAGGTAAAAAGGTGACTAAGGATTTGAGCTTCTCAAAAGCTTGAAAGTGTTCTTCATCAAAGATAAAAGGTACATATTTGGTAAGCAAATTACACAAAGGTTTTGAGATTGTGCTAAAATCTTTGATGAATTTGCGATAAAACCCTGCATGACCTAAAAATAAACATACATCTTCACTGTCTGAGGAGGTGAAAGATTGAAAATCAATTCAATTTTAGCTTTATCTACCTCAATCCCCTAATTTGACACAATATGTCCCAAAATAATTCCTTTTTTAACCATGAAATGATATTTTTCCTAGTTCAAAACAAGGTTTTTTTCTTTACACCTAATTAAGACCAATCTTAAGTAGTGTAGACATTCCTCAAAACTAGACCCATGCATAGAAAAATCATCCATGAATACTTCCAAAAATTGCTCTACCATGTCAAAAAATATGCTTATCATGCAACGCTAAAATATAGCAGGTGCATTGCATAATCCAAATGGCATTCGATGATAGGCAAAGGTTCTGAAAGGACACATGAATATAGTTTTCTCTTGATCCTTAGATGCAATGAAAATTTGGTTGTAACCAAAATATCCATCAAGAAAATAATAATATGCATGTCCATCCAACCTCTCTAGCATTTGGTCTAGAAAGGGAAGTGGAAAATGGTTTTTTCTTGTAACAACATTCAACTTGTGGTAGTCAATACAAACACACCACCTAGTTTGTACTCTAGTGGGAATTAGTTCATTATCCTCATTCTTGACTACAGTAATGCTAGACTTCTTAAGGACTACCTAAACAGGACTAACCCATCCACTATTAGAAATTAGGTAAATGACACCCATATCCAGAATTTTAATCACTTCAGCTTTCACAACTTCTTTCATGTTTGGATTTAGACGTCTTTGTGGCTCTCTTGAGATTTTGGCATTATCCTCCAAATGTATCATATGCATGCAAATTGATGTACTAATACCTTTAATGTCTAGTATTGTCTACCCTATGGCTTCATTATGCTCATTGAGAACTTTAATGAGTTTAACTTCCTTTTTTTTTTTATCTAAATCATATGTTATGATGATAAGCAAAGTCTCAAAAGGTCCTAAAAACACATATTTCAAAGAATTTTTTAAAGGTTTTAATTCTAATTGGGGTGGTTTCTCTATAGATGGTAGTGAAACAGACTCAGAAAGTGAAACTATTTCTTTTTTGGAATTCCTTCTATCAATATCCATTAGTGGAGTGGTCTCTAATAAAGAGTTTACCTCACTAACTAAACAATCCTCATCTATGTCCATGTTGAAATGAGCCAAATATTTTTCTAGATAATCATTACCAAAAGAGTCTAAAAATGAATTATTAATTGAACTTTCAATCAGGTTGACTTCACACAAATCATCCATGTCCATAGGTTAATGAGAGACATTAAAATCATTGAGTTCCATAGTCATATTTCCAAAAGGAAAATTCAAAATTCTATTTCGATAATTAATGATTGCATTAAAAGTTGCTAGAAATGGTTTACCCAAAATGATTGAAATTTGTGTATCTGCATTGTCAACAAGTTCAGTGTCAAGAACAATAAAATCTACTGAAAAATAGAATTTATCAACCTTAATGAGAACGTCTTCTATAATACCTCTAAAAATTTTGGTAAACCTATCAGCTAACTAAAGAGTCATTGGTGTAGGTTTTAGCTTTCCTAACCCAAGTTTCTCATACACAGAGTAAGGCAACAGATTCATACTTACTCCTAAATCAAGGCTCGGTTAATCACATGGTCATCTATAACACAAGAAATTGTAGGATAACCAGGATCTTTGTACTTGACAGGAGTTATTTTGTTGAATTATGGAGCTCACTTGTTTAGTCAAAAATGCTTTTTTTGGAACATTGGTTTTCCTTTTCATCGTGCAAAGATCTTTCAAAATTTTTAAGTAAGCAGGTACTTGTTTGATAGGTTCAAGAAAAGGGATGTTAATGCTTACTTGCTTAAACACCTCTAAAATGTCACTATATTGAGTACCTTTTTTTATTGTTGCATGTCTTTATGGGAATAAAGCTTTAGGGGCACAAGGAATATGTTCACTTTTATTCTCACTTGAGTCATTTATTTGTCGTTCATGCTGACTCTATTCTTCAGTTTTTAGCATGTGAACTTGATTATCAATTACTTTTCTATATCTAAGGGTCGTTACAGACTTCATTTCCTCATTAGGATTTTTTGATGATCCTACTTCAAATTGACCCTTAGGATTAGGAATAGGTTGACTGGAGAATTTTCCCTTCTTTCTTTCTTCTACAGCATTGGCTAATTAACCTAATTGTGTTTCAAGCTTTGAAATAGATTGAGTGTGAGATTGTGAAACTTCTTGGGTCGACTACATGAACTGTTGCAAGGCATCCTCCAAAGAAGGTTTTTTTGGTTATGGTACCCTGAAAGGAAGAGCATGTTAAGAAACTTGAGGGTATGAATTAAGAGGGCAAATTGTTGCCTACTTTGGTTCATTGAAGGCTGATTTTGGCTCCATGAAAATTTTGGATGATTCCTGCAATTTAAATTATAAGTGGGTGCAAATGGGCTATCTAATGACTTTCCATAAGACTGAAGAGAATTATCTTGCTCAGAGAATGCTTCTTGGTAAGCTGATATGGATGGAAAAAATTGTGCAAAGTGAGATGTACTAGAACATAAAACACATGCTTCATTCCTAGTATTGGTAGAAGAGTTCATAGTGTGGCTTAAATTCAAAGCTTCTACCTTTATAGTAAGATTGGCCAAGGCAGCTCTCACATCTGTATCATTATTCACTTCATAAATTCTTCCTCTTTTTGAGGTTTAAGACTTTCTATCCTTTGGATCAACGCAATTCCAATGTTGAGAGTTTTCAGATAGAGACTTTAAAGATCCCAAAACTTCAGCCTCATTTAACTGTAAAAACCTTTTACCATGCATACTTTGGATCATTTGACAATTTGATGTAGTCAAACCGTCATAAAAATATTTCACGAGTCTCCAAGCTTCAAAACCATGATAAGGACACTTTAAAAGGTCATTCAATCTTTTCTGACACTCAAAAAATTATTCACCCTCTTTTTGGAAAAAAATCAGAGATTTCTCTCTTAATGGCATCAATTTTAGATATGGGAAAAAATTTGGCTAGAAACTTATTTACTAATTGATTCCAACTAGTAATAGTTTCTGTAGGAAGGGAATTCAACCAGACTTTAGCTTTATCTTTCAATGAAAATGGAAACATTCTAAGCATGATTGACTCATCATTGAAATTTTAGAAATGAAATGTCGAGCATATTTCAAGAAACTCTTTAATATGCATGTATGGGTCTTCTCTCTCTAATCCATAGAATGAGGGCAATAGTTGGATTATAGCTGGTTTAAGCTCAAAGTGAGTTGCATTAGTTAGTGGTAACACTATACAAGATGGAGTACTAGATATGATAGGTGAGAAATATTCCCTAAGGGTTTTTTCATGTACAACTTGTTCTTCTATTTTGTATGGTGTCCCAACAAATTCTAATGTTCTAATTGTAAAATCAATGGGAGATCCTAAACATTTCCTAACTAAATGCTGATTTTTATCACGTTTCTAAGCACGCATAAACTAAAAGAAAAACTATAAAAAATATTTCTAGTAGCATATAACACAATTACAAAAGAGAATAATTTTACAACTTAATAACATATATATACAATGTTAACTACAAGTAACAAAATGTAAATACAACAAAAAGGAAAAAAAATCACAAAATTATGCAACAAAGAAATTTTTGTTATCTTCTTATTTTGAATGTTAGTAATAGTGGGTGGTATTCAATTAATGGATTCCCAAAAAAATGTGGAGGAGTCACAATAGTCTCACTTAAAATCCATACTCCTTAACAATTTTTATCCTTGTTGTCAGAATCAATTAATTTTACACACCCAAATTACCAAAAAAATTTTTAATCAATATTTTGTTTCACAAATAAAATTTTCTATACAAAGAATAAATAAATATTCTAAATAATAACTAGTGGAAGAATTATACTTACCTGGATCTAAGTAGCTTTCAGTCGGAATCTCCAACAACGGCGCCAAAAACTTGTTATTTTAATTAAAACTTGCAAGCATATGAATCTATTGGAGTATAGATTTAGTTGTATGTGATGTCGATCCCACAAGAATTTCTAATTGAGAGAAAATCTAATTCAGATCTAAAATAAATATTTCTAACCTAATTGTTAAGATTTTCTTTTGTGAGATGAATTTTAAGCAAAATATGCAAGAAATAAAATACTGAAATTAAATAAGAATGTATTCAAAGTAAATAAACATACTAAGGTTAGGGGATCCACTCTTGGTATATCAAATGAAAATAAATTTTAATTATTTTATTACTCAAATGGAATCCTCACATAAATGAGGTTTCATTCGGAAGATATATTACCTTAAACTCATTTTGGTTTACATATAAAGTGTATTTTCCTTCTTTTTATTGTACTACTAATAATTAAACAACTCTTGTAAAATGGATTCAAGTATACACCGTGCCAATCATTATATTGTCTACAATAAATCAAGAATAATTCAAGCATTTATTGTGCCAAAAATTGTCTACAATATATAAAGATTCACACTTTACAAAAAAAAATGAAAAGGCATAAAAGGAAGAAAAACATAAAAATAGATAGGTGGTAGAGTCAATAATAATAATATAAAGTAGGCTGTAAAACCAGCTATTAAGAAATAAAATAACAAGAAAATAAATAACAGAGTGGCAACAAAGTCATCCTCTAAGAAAGAAAATAGCAAGAAAATAAAAAATAGAGAGGCATAAAATAAATAACAAATGGGCGAGAAAGCCATCATCTAAAAAAGAAAATAACAAGAAAATAAATACCAGAAGGGCAAAAAATTAATAACAGAGGGGCGACAAAGCCATCGTCTAAGAAAGAAAATAAATAATAGAGGGGTAACAAAGCCATCTTCTAAAAAAATAACAAGAAAATAAATAAGAAGATAAATAAAACATCAAATACAAACATTGAAATGAAGAGTTAGATAAATTATTATTTTCATACCAAGAGTTTCACCCTTTCACCTTAGCATTAGGAGATTAGTTCTCCATAATCAAGTTAAGAAAGAAAAATAAAAGATGAAGAAGCATGATAATATTATGAAAGAAAGTAAAGATACAAAATGTCTAAAAAGAGAAAAATATTACAAGCACGTAGAACTTCAATAAAAGCTTTCCCAAGATCACTCTCAGCTTTTCTCCTTCTTGTCTAGCTCACAAGATGTCTCTATCTATAAACACAACAAGGGGGTAGGTGATACAAATGGTGGGTAGCAAATTGCACTAAAGTTGACAAGTTGTGTTGTATTATGTGCACCGAAAATAACCATGGGATTACTCCTTGATATCCACTGAATCTGCTAATCCCATCAACATAAAAGTTGTAGATATTTTCATTATCTTTCTAGCCATAAAAATTTGGATAAATAAGATACGTAATTCGTGAATACTGAAGCAAGGTCATGCTGGACTGCAACAATAAACATTGTCTATTCTAGCCCAATTTTGGCCATTTTAATGTCTGAATTTGTTGACCACATAAACATGAAAGTTATATGAAATTGTGTCAACTATTCATCCACCAAAGTTTGTATGTATTGTATACGTATTTTCTGATGTACGACCAAAATATTGTAGTAAGATCAAGTTGAAAAGCAAGTAGCAAACATATTTTTAACATTAGGTATTCTTCCTTGAAATTTTATATTTCAATTCTTTTAAAAATGTGGTCACAAATAAAGATTGAATTAATGCATATATCCATTAGGATGCGTCTCAGGAGTCAAAAAGATATTTTTCCTTACTAAACCATCCTCAATGAATTTAGTTTATCTACTTGATTTATATATATCATTCCCAAATAATCACAATTTAGCTTTAATTTGTCCAATTGAGTCCATTTTTTATTCTTCTCTCCATCTGTAAAAGATGCACAAAAATAAATACAAATAAGGTAGATAAATGCTTAATTAAGGCAAAAAAATAAGATAAAAATATTTAATTTATGAGTATAAAACTCACTCATCAAGAAGGCCTAGTTTGCAGAGTTAAAAGGGGTAAGGTTGTAGTTAGAGTGCTCTTCACGAAGTCCCTTTCATACGTCACTGCTGTGTTAGTTTCTTTGTCAATTTTGTATTTTGCCTTTTTTTTTTAATATAAATATAATAATACAATTTTTCGTGAGGGTATTTTAGGAAAAACAATATAAGAGGAGATTGAGATAACAGTTAACTAATAGAATATTTAAAATGGATTTAGTTGTAGCATATCTTTTACTTTTAGTAGAGGTCTATATATATTTTAAAAATAAAAGGGAGGGTTGTGCAATAAAAGCAATATACAAGAGAGGGAAGAGTATTTTTTTTCTTCTTGTCTTTTCGAGGTTTTGAGTTTTAAGTTTTAAAATATCAAGGTTATGGGTGTAAGGGTTAGGGCTTTAAAGTGTTTTAAGATTTTGGCGATTAAAGTTTAGGATTTTAGAGTTTTAAAATTTAGGGTTTGAAATATTAAGGTTTTAGAATTTACATTTTACTACTCATAAAATAGAAAGCAAAAATATTAGGCAAAATCAACTTTTTGTCCCTTAAAATTTTACTGAAGTTTCAATCTTTTCTTGTAAGTTTTATTTTCCATTCTTATTCGAAATATTATATTTTTATTTTGAAGTTCTCTTCTCCATTAACTCGGTCAATGACACTGTTAGAATTTGCTAATGTGGCTCACAAAAGTGTACATTTGAACATACATTTTTTAATTAAAATATGATGTGGCTAATAGCAAAAATACAAGGCATTTTCTCCATGTTATGTGGTAATTTAAAAATAAAAATATTGACATACTGTTAATTTAAGAACTCAAAATACCCCATACTCATAAAAATTAAAATTAATAACCCATTGAAGGGAAAATCCCTAGGATTCTTTATTGCTTCAATATTCGCTAACTCGCAAAATGTCTTTTCTTTACAAAGAAGATGGACGAAATGAAAATATAGTATACTAACGGAATCGATGCATAAAATAACAAAGCAACAATGAGGTATGATCCTTTCCTTCAATTCTTCCAATATTTTATATACTGAGGGCTTTCCAAAGTACTGCCTCATCGACATTTACAGTGCTTCCATCAAATAAATGCCAAAAGGACCTCATATAAAATATCAAAAGACTTTCCAAGTTCCAAATCATCGTCAAATTCCTGCCTATCAACATGTAAACTTCTATGTTCAATATCATAGTTCTGAGGCCTCAAGACAATGGCAAAATCTCCATTGTCTCTATTGACATAATCATCATTAAATGAAATTGTATCTGGTTTAACATGGTCACAGCAAGGAAGTCCTTTTTGTTGAATTAACTTTTATTAATTACAATTGTGGATTAACATTAATTAATTATTAAAACATTAACAGCTTAAATTAGGTTATCAGTGCTAACCTTAAAATAGATTGTGCCATGGTTAATTGTGTGAAATATATGATAGACTGGATTATACATAAAGCCTATTGGGTCGAGGCTTTAACCTGTAGCCCCTTAATGGTTAGTTGATTTTCCATCACAATATTAACTTAAGAGTCTAATTAATTATTATTTAATTATGTAGATATTAAATAATAATTAATTAAAGGGAGTTGAATAATAATTTTCCATCTCATCTTACTCTCTCTGAACTCTTTGAGTTTAGTTTGTGCTTTCTAAGAGGGCAATGCAAGTTGAATCCCTTGTCTCATCTATATTTGTTATTTGTATAATGGACTCTATTGGATCATCATCAAGTATACGTTAATCTCCCAATATATATATTGAATACTGTTAGCAAAAGCTATTAGAGCTAGTTTAACAGTATTGTATTTTAAATTAGTTTATCTTCTAAAATTAATTGTGATATTATGAATAATTTTATAAAAATCCCCAAAATTTTGAAATAAAGAACACTTGAAATTGAGGGATTTTGATTATCAAATCACGTTATTTGCTTCAATTGTTGGTTCCTATATGAAACCTAATTATTATTACATGTTGTGCTTGTGTCAATTTGTATGAACAACTTTTATTTTGCTAAAAAAAACTTTAAAATTGCATTATGTTATGGTTTTGAAATTTTTTGAAATTGGGATCTCTTGATTCATCAATTTTTTTGTACAATTGGTTTGGGGTTGTGCTTCTAAATATATACTACATTGTTTTTCAATGCTTTAACCACTTTAAAATGGCCTCATATGACAAATAAAAAATTTGTTTTTAAGGGGAAATTTTGAATTCCTTTTGGAGTCTTCTAGACCCTTTTTGACTTGGATTGATACATGATTCTTGATTAGAGAAGTGTTTAGGAGGATTTTATGGCATAAAATGCTGCAAAAAACCATCTTTTGAAGCTTCTTCATGGCCTACAATGGCAAATTTATGCCATTGTTGGAGAGGGTGGAGCAAGGTTTAAAATGACCTTGCTCCACCATGCCCAAACGAGCTACTTGGCCCGTGTGGGAGTGTGACACATTTATAGTGGGTTTTTTGACCCATTATTTTCTTTTGTGGTCTTTATTTTTTGTGTCGAACTCAGTGGATATTTTTCTAAAATTGTTTGAGGCCTAGAAATATTTATTTGGAATTTTCCAAAGTTTATATAGGAGAAAATTATATTATATTCTTGGAATTTTCATGTGACCAATTGTGAATAAAATAAATATTATTATCTATAATATATATGGTTCACTCTTTGATATGTAAGACAAATTCATGAATATTTATGGTGTTTGTATTTTGACTAATTTGTGCCCAAAATTGTGCCATATGGGTTTACGCACTTTTCACACTTATATTTAGAAATTCTTACACTTAGAAATTAACCACTTACTGTTGTGAACGTAGTTATAAGTGGATATTAGTTTTTGGAACATTATAAATTTGTTATAATGATTATGTATACATCCTATCGGTGTGATGTTAAGAATGTAATTTATTGATTAGATCACATTAGATAGGCTAGCGGCATATTTTAATATCTCAACATGTCTTGTATCCTATCGGTACAGAGATATTTATTTTATTTTTGTGTATGGAGAATCTAATAAGATAAATTTTTATGGTACACATTGAGTTTTCTTAGTTTATAGTAATTGAGGACCCTTAGGCAGGATTATTATAGATTTTTTGATTATATAGTTTCATGAACTGCGTTTTGTTGAGAAATCTTGTTTACAATTATGTTGTGCACGCATAATTAATATTTTCCACTTTTATCTTCTTATTTTCTGTATATTAACAATTATCAGTGTTAAAAACTCTTTATGGAATTAACTTTGACAACTGGAGCGAGTCTCTGGATTTATACCTAGCTATATCAAAAGATGATTTGTGTAACAACTCCATTTTTTTACATATATACATATAAATATTTGTAAAATCCCATGAAGTCATTATCTCTTTACTTCTAATTATTTAATTCATAATAACATTATGTTAAATTAACCAAGTACAATTAAGGTTTACGGTATACCATTAACATTGATACAATTTTGAGTTCACAAACACATCATTAATTAAAAACATTTGTACAAAAATCAAATACATATATGTCTACATCTTATTCATCCATTTTGATTAGTTCCGAGAATACGAGTGCGGGTGGTTGCACCTTCACCAGAATCTTAGCCAACTCGACCCAACGTATGCCAAAAGCCAGTCATAGAGAATATCTGCATATTTAGTCTTCTGAACATGATATAAAAATATAGTGAGAATTAAATCCCAGTAGGTTCAATAATAAATCATAATTATCATCAATATAGCTCATCATGACATGTTCATCTGTATAAGCTACAGCAAATACCATAGATAACATGAATGCATTTTATCTATGCACATGAAAATCGTACAGTAATGATATGTATGGCATGAATAACTATTTTCAGAATATCGTATGATGGCTATCAACTTATTTTCATATCAAGCTACTCCAGCTAGGGTGAGTATTTTCTACTCTTTTGTACGAATTTTTCTCACTCCGTTCGACATGGCACACTTTTTTTTTTTTCATTATCATAGTCATAGCCATGAGTAGGGCGACCCCTATTGGTGCATCACACAGACTGCCATGTGACCGTGCTCGTCTTTTTTTTTCACATTAATAGCGAACAAATATGATCTCAATACTAAGTATGTTCATTATTCTCACATGCAATAATTTTTGTCAAAGCATAATCATTACCAAAAATCATTGGTAAAATTCAATCATGCCATGATCATAACTAATTTCAAATATCACTTTATAAAATATTTCCATGTCAAAATTTCACACTTAAGATGGTAAGGAGTTCATACAGTGGCAATGGTTAGAGCATACATTAGTCATTTATTATTTTCATTTATAAGATTTTTCTTCTTTCTTAAATATTATTTTCATCTTTTCATTTTCTTTATGCTTGTCCTCTAGTTACTTTTCTCCTACTAATGTAATTTCTAACACATGTTCTTACAAATTTTATAGAGCATTCTTCTTCAATTTGGTTTATATTATTACCCGATAGTTAATCAGGTTCATTTAGGGTATAAAAATGTTGAAAATAAGCTTTACTAGCTCTGAACCTGGCTTGGCCATGTTCTAGGACACGACCATGCTTGAAAAATACTTTAAATGTACTCCAAAACATCTTTGCCCAGCAATTTCAACACAGAAGTATACTTAACAGATTTTTCTCTGGTTAGCTAGTTTTTGACCACTGTTTACTAATCTAATCATATCTCCCTCATATGGAATCCAAATTGAGTGATTTTAGTGCTAAACAATTCTTAAGACATATATATATATATATATATATATATATATATATATATATATATATTTTCATGCTAACAATTTCATTTAGTTCAATATAGATTTTGCCCAGAAATTTAGAAACAAAAGCATACCTATTAGATTCTTCTCTGGTTAACTATTTTCTAACCACTGCTTACTAATAATACCATATCTCCATCATTTAAACTCCTAATTGGATGATTTTAGTTGTTAAAAATCTGCAAGAAATATATTTACATTTTTTATGTTAACCATTTCTTTTAATTCCTAACCAATTCTTCCTAGAATTTCAAAAATAGAAGCTTCCTTGGTTACTCCGAAATCCAGTTTTCTAACCAAACCATTCTTAAGGTTTTAGTTCAATCTTTTATTACGTTCTCTTCCATTTTCTTCCTAATTTACATTTAATCATATTCCATCAATTTTTCATCACATTCAAATATACATAATAGCTGTGTAAAAACCTTAAAATTTTACCATCCATAGCCATACCTCTACAAAATTTTTCACACCAACCGAAGTATTCAAAAACCCATCATATGCAAGACCAACATGTAACATCATATAGAAACATTCATAACCAATCATCAAAGTAGAAAATATTGTAATTCATCAAAATTCTAGGATCAAAATCCCATATAAATATTACAAATTTCAAAGATTTTCTATAAAAAGAGATATTGTTAAACTTACTTAAAGATCTCCCTAACTCACTTAGTGAATTCTTTCTCTTGTTTCCTTTTGAAAGAAGTGGCAAGATTCCTCCCTTCCTTTAGCTTTTACAGCAGCTTGAATAAGAGAGGGAGGGTGAGTTTTGAACCCTAAGGATGAAGAGAAAAGATGGATGCAAGTGGAGATTAAGATAACTTACCTTGAGTACTTAGTCCTCTAAACTTCGCATTCTTCTTATTTCCTCTTTTCTCCTCTCTTACTCTTATTTCCTCACTCTACCTTGCTTCTATTTTTTCTCTTCCTCACTTGGACAAAATTATAATGTTATAAGGATAGTTTTTGCTTAAATAAATTATCAAGTGGTTCTCCTCTCATAATTATAGGTCTACATTATCACAATTAGGATGCACTTGGTTGTTTTTTGGAGGAAGACAACTCATGTTCTTGTCTTCCCCTCCCTTAGTCAAGATATGCATAGAAAAAGGAGAATTGTATTTGAAAATCATGATAAATTTTTCTTAAGACAAGGGACAAGGTCCTATTAATTTAGGGATTCTTTTTCTTTTTCGTTTTCTTTTTTCTCACTCAAGTATGATAGATTTGCCTTTCTAAGTGGCAAATTTTCAACCCTTGAGTCTCTCTTTCTTAGTTGAAATTATTTATGTAAGATAGGGATGTTTTGTCATAATGTCATGTATTATTATCTATTATATTATCACATGGCTTGCTAAAATTATTAGTGTAACATATAGATGTTTTATCCTAATGCCATGTATTATTACCTACTATATCATTACATGGCTTATTGAAATTATTAGTGTAAGATATAAATGTTTTGTCCTAATGCCAAGTGACCTAATCTTGATTATTATTACACTACTATTTCATCACATGGTTGTTATTTTTTCCTCTTGGATTTGGTCTCATTCTTGCCCATTTCCTTTACTTTGGTTGAAAATATACATCTCAGGGAGGGTTTAATCACATTTTCATGATTTTTGGGCTATCGGTCCAACTTTTATATCCTAGTCCAAGTCTATGTTATATCTCTTGCCTGGCCTATCCAATTGGCTTGCTATAAACTCATGTGAAGTGGAAAAACAAACTCTATGAAGTGTCCATAGGTGAAGGCCTAATGTATGGTTGGAGATGTTAAATTTAGGAACTCTGACTCTTAAATCAGAAAAAATAACCCTAATCCAATCTTCTTGAAATTTTAAGACATTTACTTACTTCAAAAAATTTATCTTCTTTACCCAATAATTTTACCTCTCTTTAGGATGTTATTTCTAATTTTTCCTATTAGGTTTTCTCTCTTTACTTATTCCCTTAATGTTAGAAACATTTTCTATGCATACACATAAGGTGAATAATTTCGAAGGCTTATATTTTTTCTTAGATATCGAAAAATTGTTTAATAAGTTGTATTTCCTTAATTAAATATTTATGTACATTTATTAATAAAAGAAACGAAATTAGGGATGTTACATTTCTCTCCCCATAAAAGAAATAGTATCCTCCAAATTTTAGAAATTACCTAATAAGAATAATTGCGGATATTTCTTCCTCATGATTTCTTCCAGCTCCCAAGTTGATTCTTCTAGAGTTAAACCTTCCCATAACACCTTAACTAGGGCAATAGTTTTATTCCTCAATTGCTTCACGCAGGTGTCCAATATAGATTTCGGTACTAGTTAGTATGTCATGTTCTTTTTTATTTGGATTTGTTCATCACATATTACACGTGAGGAATCTGGAAGATCCTTCCAGAGTTGTGATACATGAAAAAAATTATGTAGGTTGGACAAATTAGGTGGGAGGCAACTTGATATGTTGACATCCCCACTATCTTCCGAATTTGGTAGGGTCCAAAAAATTGTAGACTTAGCTTTCTGGTTTTGAGAGACCTACCAACTCCAGTAGTCGGGAAAATCTTCAGATAGACATAGTCTCCTTTCTCAAACTTTAAAGGTCTATATCTCTTATCATAGTAACTCTTTTGCCGACTTTGAGCTATAAGTATTTTGTCTCATATAATCTTGATTTATTCAGTGGTTTGTTGAACTAGATCAGGACCCAACAACTTCTCTTCTCCTACCTCAAACCAACATAGTGGAAATCATCACTTTCTACCATATAAAAGCTTCGTAAGGGACCATCTTAATATTAGAGTGATAGCTATTATTATAAGCAAACTCCACTAAAGGTAGGTACTTATCCCATCCTTTACCTTGCTCTGTCACACAAGCCCTCAATATATCTTCTAATGTTTGAATGGTCTATTCTATCTGTCCATCAGCCTGAGGATGGTAGGCAGTACTGAACTGCAATTGAGTTCCAAAATCTTCCTGCAACGCCTTCCAAAACCTCGACATGAACCTTGGATCTCTTTTAGAAATGATATTTAAGGTAATTCCATGTAGTCTAACTATTTTCTAGACATACAATTGGGCCAATTTGTTCAGTGAATAGTTATTTTTTATGGGCAGAAAGTAAGCAAATTTGGTTAATTTATCTACTATTATCCATATAACATCATGTCCAACTGAAGTCTTAGGTAAGCCCACCACAAAGTCCATCGAAATACTGTCCCGTTTTTATTTAGGGATCTTAAGAGGTTGTAAAAATCCCGCTGGCTTTTAATGCTCTACCTTCACCTTCTAACAAATTAAACATTTCGCCACAAACTCAGCAAAGTCCTTTTTCATCCCTGCCACCAATACATCTTCTTTAAGTCTTGATACATTTTAGTGGATCCAAGATGGATTGTGTACTTACTCTGATGTGCTTCCTGCAAGATCTTAGTGCTCAACTTTTGTTCTTGAGGGACACAAACCTTTCCTTGATATATGATTACTTGATGCGTTTCCCTAAACTAAGAAACTGAGTGTTTGGCGAAAGCAAAGATCGTCTTGAAAATTCAATGGATGTTTGATCGCCACGAGCTGCCTCGATAAGATCGGATTCAGTTCTTTACCCAAGAACTAAGGGAAGCTCTCACTTTAGGAGAAAGCTCAATCTTTCTTAATCATCATAAATCTGTGTGTATTACATGAACTTAAAGAACTCTTATATAGACAATCAATCCTAACCCTAGTAAGAAAGCCAGAAGGCCTTAAACTCCTAATTGGACTTTTAATAGAATGTGGCCCAAATAACACTAATTATTTTGCCCAACCAAACTAACAAAAACAAACCTATAATTAAACTATTAATTGGCCAGCATAAAGAATGGGCCCAAACACTAATAATATCCAAAACAAAACCTAAAACATAAAGCCGATATACATCTTAAATCAATGCAAATTTGAGCTAGTTATATTCAAAATCCAACAAGCTTTATTGGGCCTCCGAAATGCCCTCTTTAATGCCATCCTCAAGGCTACAAAGTGTGGCCCATTTGATGTCTTGACTTGACCCAACAACTTCCTCTTTAGCCTGCACATCCAAGATCAAGCACAGTAAAGCTTCTTTGGCCCGCTTTACCCTGCTCCTAATCATTGGACTGCTTATCCCTTGCAAAGGATCTTGAGAATGGTTTAGAGTAGCTTTGACAGCACATTGATCTCCATCATTCCCTCCCTCCTCGAAAGGATTCATCCTTGAATCAAAGGCATCGCCTACATCAAATAAAGACTAGTCAGCAACAGCACTAAAATTGCCATACTCACTAGGTAAATCAATCTTATAGGCATTGTCATTGATTCGCTCCAACACTTGAAAATGTCCATCTCCCCTAGGATGTAACTTAGACTTTCTCTGAACCGGGAACCTCTCTTTGCATATATGTATCCAAACCCAATCACTAGGTTCAAATACAATTTTTGTTCGGCTCTTTTTGGCTTGCGTTGCATATTGCTTATTGTTCTTCTCAATGTTAGCTCGAACCTTAGTATGTAAATCCTTTACATATTCAGCCTTTTGCTTACCATCTTGGGACTTCAAGAATTTTAAACTCTCGTGATCTGAATGGATAATGAACTCCCTTGGCCATAGATAATGATGCCAAGTTTGCAAAGTCCTCACCAATGCATATAACTCCTTATCATAAGTAGGATAGTTCAGTGCTACCCCATTTAGCTTTTCACTGAAGTATGTAATCGGTTTAGAATTCTGCATCAAAAAGCACCTATACCAACTCCCGAAGCATCACATTCAATTTCAAAAGCTTTATCAAAGTTAGGTAATGAGAGCAAGGGTGCATTAGTCAAAAGATCCTTCAAAGTTTTAAAAGACTTTTCATTCACATCATACCATTTAAAGACAACATTCTTTTTAACAAGTTTATTTAGGGGTGTAGCAATAATACTGAAATTCTTTAAATAACTCTTATATAGAAAATCAATCCTAACCCTAGTAGGAAAGCTAGAAGGCCTTAAACTCTTAATTGGACTTCTAATAGAATGTGGCCCAAATAACACTAATTATTTGGCCCAACTAAACTAATAAAACAAACCCATAATTAAACTACTAATTGGCCAGCATAAAGAATGGGCCGAAACATTAATAATATCCAAAACAAAACCTATAACATAAAGCCCATAATACATCTTAAATCAATGCAAATTTGAGCTAGTTATCTTCAAGATCCAACAAGCTTTATTAGGCCTCCAAACTGCCCTCTTTAATGCCATCCTCAAGGCTACAAAGTGTGGCCCATTTGATGTCTTGACTTGGCCCAACAACTTCCTCTTTAGCCTGCACATCCTAGATTTAGCCTAGTAAAGTTTCTTTAGCTTGCTTCGCCCTGCTCCTAGTCATTGGACCGCCTATCCCTTGCAAAAGATCTTGGGAACGGTTTAGAGTAGCTTTGATAGTACCTTGTCTCCATCATTACTCCATCTTCTGAGATAGAAAAATCATCATGTTCTTTGTGATCGTGTATGTATTGGTCGTGAGCTTGAGTCTTTTTAATCTTGGCTCTAAACTCACACTCTATATTCAACCCATTGATGATTAGCTTCTATAGGGTAAGAGTAGTGACCAACTTTAAATTTCAAAACTCCTCTAGCATCTACATCTCATCCACCATTATCTGATCTATGTGTACAGATTTTTGACTCAAGGCATTAGCTACAACATTCGCCTTTCGTGGATGATACTTTATCTCAAACTTGTAGTCATTGAGAAATTCTACACATCTTCATTACCTCATATTTAATTCCTTTTGATCAAAAAGGTATTGAAGACTCTTATGATCACAATATACTTCAAATGTTGCCCTGTACAAATAGTGTTTCTAAATCTTTAAGACAAACACCACTGCTGCCAATTCAAGATCATAGGTTGGATAATTTCTTTCATAGGGCCTTAGTTGCCTAGAGGCGTAAGTAACAACTCTCTTATCTTGCATCAGCATACACCCCAACCCTTTCTTTGAATCATCACTATACACTTCAAAATGTCCTGTAGAGTCTGAAATAATTAAAACGGGAGGAGTGGTCAATCTTATCTTAAGTTCTTAGAAACTAGCTTTAGATTGATCAGTTCATTTAAAAGGACTTCCTTTCTTGGTCAATTTAGTCAATGGCAAGGCTATACAAGAGAAGTTTTGCATAAACTTCCTGTAGTATCTGGCCAAACCCAATAAACTTTTGACTTCGGTAATCGTCTTCGGTTTTTCCCACTGAATCACTGCTTTCGTCTTGCTAGGGTTTATGGCTACCCCTCTATTGGAGATGACATGTCCAAGAAAATTCATCTCTATAAACCAAAATCTACACTTCTCCAATTTGGCATACAACTTTTTCTCTTTCAACACTTACAACACAATTCAGAGATGTTGTTCATGTTCATTCTCACTCTTAGAGTATATCAAGATGTTATCAATGAACACTACCACAAATTTATCTAGGTAGGGTCAAAAAATATGATTCATGTAATCCATGAAAACTGCAGATGCATTTTTCAACCTGAAGGGCATTATGAGAAACTTATAATGCTCATACCTAGTTCTGATGGTTGTTTTTGGTACATCTTTCTCCTTGATTCTAATATGATTGTATCCCGATCTTAAGTCAATTTTTGAAAAGATGGAGGCTCCTTTTAGTTGATCCAATAAATCATCTATCCTAGGGAGAGGGTACTTGTTTTTTACATTCACCTTATTCAGCTATCTGTAATCTATGCATAGTCTCAAGCTCTCATATTTCTTCTTAACAAATAATATAGGAGCTCCCCAAGGTTATACAATCAGTCTAATGAATTGTTTATCTAACAATTCCTCCAACTATTTCTTGAGTTTTTGTAGTTCCTTCAAGGCCATTCTATAAGGTACAATAGAGATAGACCTTGTCCTGGGTAGGAGATCAATAAATAACTCTATCTCTTTCGAGAGAGGTAAGTCTAGAATATCTGGTGAAAATACTTCAAGAAACTCATTAGCTATTAGAATTTCATTAAGCTTCAGTTTGACTTCTAGGTTTGGTAAACACAAGAGAATGTAACCAAGTACTCCACTCTTCAACTCCCAAATGACTTGATTGGCATTTAGTATCAATAATTGCATCTCCTCTTGTGCAGTAGGAGGTAGAAATTCAATGGTCTTGGTGCAACAATTTAACAAGACTCAATTTCTAGACATCCAGTCTAACCCTAGAATGACATCAATACCTCTTAAAGGTAGATAGACGAGTTCTACAGAAAAAAATTTCTCCTGGATGATGACATGATACTCTTTATATAAAGAGAAATTTAAGACCCTTTCTCTTATGAGGGTTACTATAGATAGCTCATAAGGGGTTCAAAAATAGGATACTGAAGCTCCCTAATACATTCTTTAGATATAAATGAATGACTAGCACCAGAGTCAAAAAAACACCATAAGAGCAAATCCATATATGTAGAACGTACCTTGAATCATTTCAGAGAATTGAGCTACCTCTTGGCCACTCAAGGTGAAAACCCATGCTTTTACCTGAGGCCTCTATTCCAGCTGCTTCTCCACATTCTGTGGGCAGTTCTTTGTAAAATGACTCTTCTGTCCGTATTTGAAACAGACATATGGTCCTATGTAGTATGGCCAATTACCATGCATACGTCTGCACTTAGTGCACTTAACTGTGGTGAGGTATTGTTGGAAAGGTCAAGGACCCACAATCAATGGTCTCTTACCAGCTCTATATCCTCTTCCCTTCACAATTTTGCTAGTGTTGGAGAAACTTTTCTTCCTCTTCCACAGATTTCGCCTCAGCTTCTCGTCCTCCATTGCCCTTAAACTTTTCTCTAGAAGTCAAGATTTATTTATCAAAGGCATAAACTCCCTTATTTCCAAGGCTATCACCACATTCTTGATTTCTGGGTTCAATCTTACTTTAAACTTAACAACCTTCCATGCTTCATCAGGGTTAAACCTCAGGTCAGAGGAGAACTTAGACAACTCCTCGAACTTAGCAATGTATTGGTTTACCGACATGTTACCCTATCAGAGTTAGACAAATTCGATCTCCTTTTTGTCCCGCACAATACTTGGAAAGTACTTCTCTAGGAAAATATCCTTAAACACTTGCCAGGTGATCTGCCTCCTCTAGTGAGTTTGCAGCTCTCTAACCCCTTGCCGCCAACACTCAACTTCATCCTTAAGCATATATGCAGGAAAGATAACATGCTGCTCATTAGTGTAGCATCACCTCGAAGATTTTCTCTAATTCCCTTATCCACCTTTCGGCTACCGTTAGGTCATAGCCACCTTGGAAAGAAGGTGGTCTGGTTCTCAGGAACTTAGAAAGGCCATTATCATTTCCAACCAACCAGTTGTTTGCATTATTTTCTCTATTCAAGTTGCCACTATTCTAGAGATGTTGCAGAATTTGATTGGTAGCTATGACTTGGTTTCAAATTACTGTAGCCAAGTTATGCAAGGTTTCTTTCGCATTGTTTATAGGGTTCCTCCTCAGTGGTGCCTGTTGTGTGTATTTCACTAGTTACTGCAAGTGCACGATGTAGCTGTAGCTAATCCAATGAGTACGGGTCGTATCCCACAGAGAACAATGTCAATTACTAGAGTGATGCAATTATGCTATCTAAATCGATGCAAATTTGATAAGATAGTGTCACAATTGAATAGATGAAAATAACCAATTAAACAAAGCCTAGAATTAGGGTTTACCACACTTGTGATACTCAACAACAAGTTCGTCCTTCTAATTGAAATTATCTAGATTAGATAGGGGATGGTTTAGCCTCAATAACTAGCAAACTCTTTCAAGTATCACTAATCGTACCTAGGTTAATCCAATTCCCTACTTTCGTGGTGCTTAGTTTAACCTAGGTTCATTAAGCTTTATGCCAACCGTCGAATACAAATAATAGGTGTTCTCGTGCCTACCAATTGATTCAATCCTAGAGAATCTTAAACTACTTTCGTGATTAAGATAACTCTAATTAACTATTAGGTTCAGGTTTTAATCTTCACTTTTCAGTTCATCAATTAAAAACCCTAGACGTGATAGATTGGTGATCAGGCATTCTACCAACTAATTCATGCATATAATAGTTAATCCTAATCCATCTAGAGCAATTACAATTAGGGTTTTAACATTCCATCAAGGTATCATCATATCATAAGTGGGTTTAACAAAACCCTAGATAAAAACTACTCACACGGATAACTGCATTTCATTATAGTTTTTATGTGTTGTCCATGTTTGTTTACTGAATTTTCCTGGTGTTTTAAGCACTCTTACCCCCCTGATTTAATTAAATGGGTTGACTCTTCTGGATATAACGTTAGCTACCTCATTGCTGCAGCATTTCAGTATGCATATGTAGCAATGATAGCAAAACCCCGGGTGATAGTGGGTAAGCTGCTCCCTCTTTCCTACAATACGCTGATACTATTTGATATGGTGTAGGTGGCAGAGCTGCGTAGCAAGAGCAGCCACCATTGAGCAGGGGACAGCAGCAAGGACACTACAGGCTGCTGGTACAGGACTGCCTCCACTACTGAAAGTGGAGAGGAAAAAGCTGCACAACAAGGGCGCCGGCTGCAGAGTAGAAGGAATGTCAGCAGCCCAGGGCACTTTACTGGGACCACAAAGGCTGCCTATAAAAGGCCATAAAGCAGCTATAGGAGAGGCGCAGAGAGACGGGAGGAAGAGGAGAGAATTGGAAGAAAAGAACGCCATAGCCTAGAGTGCTGCTGACACCGAGAGGTGCAGCATGAAGGGATAGAGCGCTATTTTAGAAAAGAATTTTGATCTCTGTTGTTGTTTTTACTATTTTATCAAAAAAGGAAGAACTGCACTTTGTAATTTTATATATATCACTTAGGATGCATCCCAGTGTTTTGGGGATTTTTGTAACCAGTGTACCCATGAGGCTTGGCTAGTTTCCAGCTGGGGTTGCACAAGGGTTGTAATGAACTGAGCACATTTTTATTGTTAATCCATTTTGTTACAGTTGTTGTTCACCATTCAATTGTGTTTTCTGTTAGTTTTTCTTTCCTTAATAACGAAAGTTTGGAGGAAGAAAACCAAGGCCACCATTCACTTGGAAGGGTAATGGAGGCTGAGAAAAAGTTGAATGTAAGGGGTTACCTCATGTAGGGATATATGGGTACCCCATTAGTCCCATAATGAACTTCATGTACAATTTGAAGGTGAGGACTAATGCAGGAATGCGAGTCTGAACCTTGGAATTGTAAGAAATGGCAGTCTGGGAAGACTCCATTCAGGACTGAATTTGGCACTCAGAACAATTGCTGCAGCAAAGCCTAGAGCATATATAAGTGCTGTAGTCCATGACAACCCTGAGGAACCCTAGTTCTCCCAATATAGTTTCCTCTTCTATTTCCTATTACTCTTTATTTTAGTTATAGTTAAAGTCAGTCAACCCACTTCTAATCAAATTTTGTGAAACATCTTAATGTTGCTACAGCATTCATACAGCAAGAGTCTCTAAACAGTTTTAGTTCACTCCTCGTGGGACGATACTCACTCATCACTTTATTACTTGGTCACGACACGTGCACTTGCATTCTGACATTGTATTCATCTTGTATGAATCACACACCAACACACACATCATATAATCAGGATTCAAACTCATAATCATTAAATAAAACATAATAGTTCGATACAAACTCCAGAGAATGAATGGAGGTAGGAGTAGAGATAAAGAATTAAAGCAGAAAGATATAACCTGGTGAGCAGAAAAGTAAAAACTGAAATACAATCTTCAAATACTGATAAATCCTATCCTAAAACATCCAATCCACAATGATTCCAGTAAAAATCTAACCTAGGAGTGTTTTCTAAGCCTAAAAACCGAGTCGAAAGTTTCTCCTCCGGAATGAATGTGTACTCTGTGTTTTCCCCCTACTTCTGTATATACTTGGCAGCCAAAAACCCTAATTTTAACGTGCAGTACGGACCCAAAGCACGGCTGTGTTCCAGGACACGGCCTGGCTGTGCTTCGGGCTGGTTTATGGGGAAATCCTGCATCTCTTACTCAGAGCACGGCTAGGCCGTGTTGCAGGCCACCAAGTATGGCCTAACCGTGCTGCATGATTTCTTTATGATTTTTTATGTATAGCCTCCTTGCTTCCTCCTTAGCATATCCCAAGTCTTTTAGGCTCTTTCCATGATTGCTTTTCCCTGTTTCTTGGCTTCTTTTGCTCTCCTGCAATCACAAAACAAACCACAGTAGTATCCAGAACAAAGTATAACCAAAAGCATAGAAATAATCACAAGTTACTATGAAATAAGGGACAAAATATGACTGATAAGCACTCAAAATTTCCCTTTATCAACTCACCCATGCTTAAACTTTTTCTTGTCCCCAAGCAAATAACATGTCATATCAGAAGGAAGGGGGTAAGATGTAATCAAAATTCCCAAAGATAGAAGGATGCAATACAGGTGACGTTTCACTCAATCAGTGTGCACACAATAGATATATGAATAAATAGTCATCAAATAGTCTCTATTCTTCTAAAACCAAACAAAAAATTCTTCTATTCTATATCTACTTCTACTGTTACCATTGGTTGTATGCACCAGACTGATTTTCAGACACTCAAGTAGGCCACCTCATCCTTTAGATCTCCCTATGTTTCCTTACCCTTATTTCTATTTTTTTCTTAACCCATTTCTTTTATTTCTCATCTTCTATTTTCTTCTTCTCTTGTCTCTTTTCTCTTTTTTTAGAAATATGCTATGAGTGCATTTTATGCTCCATCTCACTAGGGTAAAAACATCTAGGTACTCATACTAAAGCCTTTTTGGTGCCTTGAAGGAGGTACTCAGAGTGAAAAAATTTTAGGTTTCACATACCCTCATTTTTCACCTCTCCCTACCTTTACACTCTCATAGTGTTAAAATCATCCATAACATACAGTTCACAGCACAATAGAGAGATATTTTTCAAAAAATTAAAGGTTTAATGCTAGAAGAGAGAGACTAGAATTATAACTACCTATTTCATATCCTATTGTGCATCACATGTTCATAAGCTAAAATCAGCCTATACTATACCAGTCTATCTTGGAATTAGCAACTATGTGATGATGCAGCAAGTCAAAAGGAATGCAATATGTACAATATATACATGCAAAGAGAAGCTAAATCAACAAATAAAGATGGCCAGTGCAAATCATAACTGATGCACTAAAAAAAACAAATACGAAAGTACACTCCCCCATGCTTAAATCAGACAGTGTCCTCAATGTCGAAAATATCAGAAAAGACCGACAAAAGGGAGGAGAGAACTTACGTATTCATTGGTCATCCGGTGGTGGTGGAGGGGAATGTTGACCCAGGTGCCAGGTATACCAGGCCTGCATCATACCCTGCATGCTCTGGACGGAGTCTTGCATTGCATGCAGGGTTGATCTTTGAGAATGTTGCTCTGCCTGCATGGCATGCAGGACGACTCTCTGTGAAAGTTGCTCGACTTCAATGCGTGTGATCCTGGAAGAGAGGGAGGCCTGATCCTCTGGTGGAGCAGATGATGGTCCTGCACGGTCAGTAAAATGGGAGGGGGTGGGGGTGGAAGAGCCAAAAGTGGCTCAAGGGGAAAGTCATCCCCTTCAGGGGGAATCTCCTCATCATCCCTATCCTCCTCTAAAAGGTAGATCCAATTTGCCCTATTTTTAACTACTGTCCTAGAAGGGTTAGGGAGGCTGAATAATTTTTGGCCTCGGAGATACAATCAGTATTCAGTATTTTGCTTAACAAGTTTCATATGCAAACAGGATTCTAAGTCAATCCTGTTGCTACCCCCTACTAGTTGCATGCCCTAGAGATTGGCCTCAAATCCTAACCCTCTAGCAATGGCAGTAATCAGGCCTCTGATGACTACCTTCCCATTCATTGCCCCGCCTACCCTGGCCATCTGATGAGCCATGAAGGCTCCGGTATCCATTTTGGTACCGTTAACCATAGCATATAAAAAATAAAGCTCTCTAAGATTTACAACCCCATCACTCTCAGCCCTACCGAAAATAGTATGGGCCATAAGACGCTGTAAATATCTGAAAGTAGGGTTTCAAATAAAAGATGCTTTGGAATTTGATGCACTGTATTGCCCCTCAATTGCAATGGAGTTATAAAAAATGTTAGCAAGGAATTCTGAGGGTACTGATCTAGTTCCCTCTGGAGTTAGGCCAAACAGTGCATTAAATTTCGCTAAATTTAAGTTAAAGCTACGGTTAAATAGTCTAAAGTTGACTTGGCCCTCATGGACATTCGGACCCCTAAACAATACTATATAAATAGAACTGAGAAACTCTAATGTGGGTCTAGGGTAGGCTGGGTATAGGTGGGTGAGAAAGGTGTTCCACCCAATTCGGTCAACTAGGTATTGGATGTCAGGTAAAAGGCCTAAGCGTTCCAGACATTCCTCATCTAGATATCGGGTACTCAGCATTCCCCGTCTAACTAGGGTATCATATCGGGTCCGTTGACTGTCGTCAACGAACACAATACCATACTCATTAATCTAATGAGGAAATTGGGGCAGTGGTTGATTACGTCCTCTACGTGTTTGGGAGGATTTGGTGGATGGTTGGCCGGTTCGGGCTCTTTTGGGACCAATGTATTAAAAATTACAATGAAAAATAGAGGGGTACCAAATGCACTTCAAAGTGTCAAATGTAGCAAGAAATAGAAAGCAAGGTATATCAATTCCAGAAGTGCAAATTTCAGTCAATGCAAGTTAGGCCAATGCTGTGCAAATCAATAGAGGAAAATATAGAATTATGCGAAGTCAACTAGGAAATTCAGAGCATCAAAAGTAATACACAGGCAAGCAGGGCAGAACCAAGACTTCTAAGTCAGGCCAAATTAGAGCAGAACACAGCAACACAGAACAGAACAAGGCATAAAGTTCAAGCAAAGAATTAGGTCATATCAGAGCATCATCAAGTTTAGAGCATGAATCAATAATTCTAAACCAGCTAACTCATATGCGAGTAATTAATGAAACTAAAACCAGAAAACTAAAGGCATGCTATTTTTAGAGTCATAAACCAGTTCAAATCGCAATTAGTAAACTAGGAGCATTCCTAATCAAAGCCATAAACAAGTGCCAACAACAACAAATAAACTAGAAGCATCCCTAATCAGTGCTAGAAATAAGAGCTAAATAGCAAGTAGGAGAGTATGTATGCAGAAAATTAAAACAAATGTAGAGATAGAGAAATACCTTAAGCAAACACTGGAATAAGGAGAGGCAATCACGCAGGAATTGGGAAAGGGGTAAAAACACAACAATGGGGATGAATAGAAGGGGAAAACAAAGTGGAGATGGGGATGGGTAGTGGGTTTCGATGGGTATGGGGAAAAATAAGGGGTGGGTATCGGCAAAGAGGTGGAATGGGGGGAAGGAAAGTGGGTTAGGGTATAGTTGTAGAAATCTGAAGCAATGAAGGTGAGGGATTGAAGGGTTGGGGAAGAAGAAACGAAGAGGGAAGGGGAGGAGGGAGATGAAGGGTTGGGAGAAGAAGAAACATGGCCGAAGGAGGAGCAAGAAGGGGCTAGGGCACAAGCGTGGGTAGTGGGTGGACACGGGAGGGATAGAAAGGGGGGAAAATTAAAAGGGGGGAAATGCCCAAAGCACGGCTGTGCTTTGGGCGGGTGAGTGTAGGGTTTTTTTTTTGGCACGGTCTGGATGTTGGGCCGTGCTAGCTAGGGCACGAGCGTGGGTAGTGGGTAGTGGGTGAACACGGGAGGGATAGAAAGGGGGGGAAATTAAAAGGGGGGAAATGCCCGAACCCCGGCCGTGCTTCGGGCGGGTAAGTGTAGGGTTTTTTTTTGGCACGGTCTGGATGTTGGGCTGTGCTTATCAGCACGGCCCACCCGTGCTGTGGGCTGGACAAACATGCAGGAAGGGGCTGCGTGGGGCATGGCCATGTCCCAGGACACAGCCTGCCTGTGCTTCTCGTGGGTGGCACCCTTTCTTGTAGCTTTCTGGCCGTGCTTACAGTACGGCCGTGGTGGGTGACATTGGCTAGCCGTGTTGTTGGCTAGAATTCGTCAATACTTCAATTTACCTCAGCTTTTTACTCTCTTTGAATTCCTTTGCTTCTAACCCCATTATATTGCCTTGGAAACATGGGAATGGACCTGAAAATCGAAGGAAAAAGACTCATTAAACTTTATCCTAAGAAATTAACTAAATTAAAGATGAAAACCAAAACTTAAAGCTAAAAATCAATTAAAAAGGAACTTTAGAAATCAAAATGTGGGTTGCCTCCCACAAAGAGCTTGTTTAAGGTAATTAACTCGACTCCCTTTCATTTCATTGGATTGAGGGGGGCTCTAAGAGAGCTTGGGTGTCTCTCTTTTCAACTGGTTGTCCCGTCACGAAGTGCTTAAGGCGTTGCCCATTGTCCTTGAAGGATCTGGTAGTTTCACTCCAAACTTTCACTGCTCTGTATGGAAAAACTTGGGTAAATTGGAATAGACCGAACCAACGAGAACGGAGCTTCCTAGGAAATAGTCTCAACCTTGAATTAAATAGCAAAACCCACTCTCCTACTTGAAATTGGCGCCTAAGGATGTGCTTATCATGCCATCTTTTTGTTCTTTCTTTATATAACTTGGCATTGTCATAAGCATCTAGCCTCAGCTCATCTAACTCATTCAATTGTAGGCATCTCCTCTTTCTAGCAGCTAATAGGTCAAAGTTAATTGTTTTGACTAGCCAATACGCCTTATGTTCAAGCTCTACCGGTAAGTGACATGGTTTCCCATATATCAACCGAAAAGGTGTAGTCCCTATCGGTGTTTTGAATGCAGTCCTGTAAGCCCATAATGCATCATCAAGTTTGAGAGACCAATCTTTTCTTGCCTTTGAAACAGTCTTATCCAATATTGCCATGATTTCCCTATTTGATACTTCCACTTGTCCACTTTTTTGAGGATGGTAGGCCAGAGTCATTTTATGAGTGACTCTATATTTCTTCAAGAGATTTTAGAACTGTTGCTCGGTGAAGTGGGAACCTCCATCACTTATAACAGCTTGGGGCACTCCAAATCTTGGGAAAATTATCCTCTTGAAAAGCTTAGCAACCACTCTAGCATCATTGGTGGGGGATGTTATTGCTTCAACCCACTTAGAAACATAGTCGACCGCAACTAGAATGTACTTGTTCCCGCATGAAGAAGGAAAGGGACCGATAAAGTCAATGCCCCAAACGTCAAATATCTCCACTTCTAAAATATTGTTCAGGGGCATTTCATTCCTTCTGAATATGTTGCCAACTCTTTGACACCAGTCACATGCTTTTACAAAAGTGTGCACATCTTTGAAAAGCGTAGGCCAATAGAAATCAGCTTGGAGAATTTTAGCTGCAGTCTTAGAAGTACTGGTATGGCCTCTACAAGGTGAATTGTGGCAATGGAATATAACACTATATACTTCTTCCTCCAGAATACACCTTCGGAAGATGCCATCTGCACACCACTTGTATAAGCATGGATCATCCTAATAGTAAAACTTGATATCAGAGAAAAAACTTCTTTCTTTGATGGAAGCTCAACCCTTCAGGCAATATTTTGCATGCAAGATAGTTCACAAAGTCTGCATACCAAGGGGCGTCGGTATAAGTAACCATCAGGAGTTGTTCATCGGGAAAGGAATCGTCTATAGGCAATTCATTTTTGTCATCTCTCATCAGATCTTGCCTAAGTCTTGAAAGGTGGTCTGCAACCACATTCTCTGTTCCTTTCTTATCCTGGATCACAAGGTCAAACTCCTGTAGCAAGAGGATCCATCTAATCAGTCTTGGCTTGGCATCCTTCTTACTTAGCAGGTACTTGATGGCAGCATGATCCGTGAATACTATGACTTTGGATCCCAGTAAGTATTGCCGAAATTTTTCAATCGCAAACACTACTGCCAAGAGCTCCTTTTCAGTGGTGGAATAGTTGACTTGAGCTTCATCCAGGGTCTTACTAGCATAGTATATGACATAAGGTTTTTTATCCCTCCTTTGCCCAAGTACAGCTCCCACGGCATAGTCACTTGCATTGCACATGATTTCGAAGGGAAGGCTCCAATCAGGAGGTTGAATGATCGGTGCAGATATCAGTGCCTCCTTCAACCTACAAAAAGCACGCAAGCAGTCATTATCAAATAAAAATGGGACATCTTTAACGTGTAAATTGGTTAAGGGTTTAGAGATTTTTGAGAAGTCTTGGATGAATCTTTTGTAGAAGCCCGCATGCCCAAGAAAACTCCTCACTTCCTTAACGTTTGATGGTGGTGGCATCATCTGAATTGTCTCAATTTTGGCTTTATCTACCTCTATCCCTCTTTCAGACACCAAGTGTTTGACTATTATTCCTTCCCTTACCATGAAGTGGCATTTTTCCCAGTTTAGTACTAGGTTGACTTCCTCACATCTCTTAAGTACCTGTGTCAAGTTACTCAAACAATTGTCAAATGAGGTACCATAGATAGAGAAATCATCCATAAATACTTCCATTATATCCTCAATAAAGTCAGAGAAAACAGCCATCATACATATTTGGAAAGTGGCTGGAGCGTTACACAATCCGAATGGCATCCTTCTATATGCAAAGGTGCCATAGGGACATGTGAACGTGGTGTTCTCTTGGTCGTCTAAATGGATAGGGATCTGAAAGAATCCTGAGTATCCATCCAGATAACAAAAGTGTGAATGTTTAGCCAATATTTCCAACAACTGATCAATAAAAGGCAAAAGGAAGTGATCCTTACGAGTGGCCTTATTCAATTTTCTATAGTCAATACACATACACCAACCCATAACAGCTCTAGTAGAGATCAATTCATCATTATCATTTCTAACAACAGTCATACCCCCCTTCTTAGGAACCACATGGACTGGACTTACCCATTCACTATCTGAGATAGGATAGATAATACCTGCATCAAGCAATTTAAGTATTTCCTTCTTAACTACCTCTTTCATGTTGGGGTTGACTCTCCTTTGGTGTTCTCTGGAAGGTTTATGATCATTGTCAACTATAATACGATGCATACAAACAAATAGACTAATCCCTTTTATATCATCAATATTGTATCCAATCACTTTCTTAAATTTCCTAAGTATATCCAACAACTTACCAGTTTCCTTAGCATTCAGATCAGCATTTACTATGACTAGATATGAAGAGTTAGAGTCCAGAAATTCATACCTCAAATTGGATGGGAGAGGTTTCAGTTCTACCTTAGGTGCCTTGGTTTCCTCAATGGTTGCTAATTTTTCATTGTTTGATTCCAGCTTTTCAGCTTTTACTTTTGAGGATAGCATGGGACGTTCATCAATCATTTGGGCATATGCATCAGCTTCTAACTGTCAGCACAAGAAACAGAACTTTCCACAAGGAAAAGTTCAAGTGGGTCAGTAGAACAAAAGCTTACTGCATTTTCAACAATATTTTGTTCAATAATATCGACCATGCAACAAGTATCACCTAAAGATGGGCACTTCATTGCCTCATTAAGATTGAACTCAATCTTTTCATCCTCTACATTCAAGGAAAGCTTTCCATCTTTAACGTTTATAATAGCACCTGCAGTGGCTAGGAAAGGCCTTCCCAGAATGATGGGGATTTGGCTATCTTCCTCCATCTCTAATACAACAAAGTCAATGGGTATGAAAAACTTACCTACCTTTAGAGGAACATCCTCTAATATACCTACCGGGTGAGTGACGGATTGGTCCGCTAACTGGAGAGAAATAGTGGTAGGCTTCAGGTCACCCATCTTGAGCTTCTTGCAAATGGACAATGGCATAAGACTTACACTTGCTCCGAGATCGCATAAAGCTTTATTGATCTGCACATCTCCAATATAACAAGGTATAGAGAAGCTCCCAAGGTCCTTGAGTTTGGGAGGCAGTTTGTTCTAAATCAAGGCACTACATTCTTCAGTTAATGCCACAGTGGCATACTCCTTAATTTTCCTCTTATTAGAGAGGATCTCCTTCAGAAATTTGGCATATGAAGGCATTTGAGAGACAGCCTCCAAGAATGGAATATTGATGTGCATCTTTTTCAGCACATCCAGAACCTTTCCATACTACTTCTCTAACTTGGCCTTAGCTAGTCTCTGAAGGAAGGGAACTGATGGCTTGTATGGTTCAGGAGCCACATAATTAGGCTCATTTACTTCCTTCCTTCCACTAATTGGCTCTTTTTCTTCATTTACTGGCTCAGGCACATCCCTTTTGTCATCTTCCTTATCTTCCTCCTTTCTCACTAGTTCATCCAATTGCTTACCACTTCTTAAAGTGATAGCTTTACAGTGTTCTCTAAGATTCTCAAGCTGACCAAGAAACTTACAAAAATTTCTTGTTCTGTGCTATTTGGGGGTCTAGCATCTTGTTATGTGTAGTGAGTGAATCAACTTTCGAAGCCAAGTCCTTAATGGCTTCATTCATATTGTGATTATGAGCTCTAAATTCCTCATTTTGCTTACTCTGTATGAAGATGAAATTCTCCATTAGAGCCTCTAGATTTGATTTTGGTTGAGGAGGAAGAGGGTTGAATGGCCTTGTATTTTGAAAGCTTGGAGGTTGCCTGAAGTTATTCTGGGGCTGCTGACCAACGTTCAGCTTATATGAAAGGTTAGGGTGATTTCTCCAGCCTGGATTATAAGTATTGTTGTATGGGTTATTCCTTTGATTGTTCACAAAATGCACTTGCTCACAATCCTGAACTATAGAACTTCCAAGCTGACACTCGTTGGCTATATGGCCAACACCTCCACATAGCTCACAGGATGCAGATGAAGAAGGGGAACCAACAGCATTGATGCTTAGTTTATCCAACTTCTGAAATAAAGCATCAACTTTAGAAGTTAGATGATTGAATGCATCTACTTCATACATACCTGCTGATTTTCTGGGTTGTCTCTCACTAGACCAGGAGTAGTGGTTCTGAGCCATGTCTTCGATCAATTCATATGCCTCATCTACTGTCTTGTTCATCAGTGCTCCTCCAGCTGCAGCATCCACTGACATCTGAGTGCTGTAAATTAGTCCATTGTAGAATGTATGGACTATCAACCATTTATCCAGCCCATGATGTGGGCATACCCTGAGGAGCTCTTTAAATCTCTCTCAAGCCTAATATAAAGATTCTTCATCCTTCTGAGCAAAAGTAGTGATCTGGTTCCTCAGATGGGCCATCTTGCTCGGTGGGAAGTACTTAGCCAGGAAAGCTTGAGAAAGCTGTTGCCATGTAGTAAAAGACCCCGATGAAAGAGAGCGCAACCATGCACGTGCCTTATCCCTCAATAAGAAAGGGAATAATCTCAACCTGATAGCATCTGAGGAGACCACATTCAACTTCAGGGTGTCGCAGTACTCCAAAAACACAGAGAGGTGAAGATTAGGGTCTTCAGTAGGTGACCCTCCAAACTGGTTCTGCTGAACCATCTACAAGAGAGATGGCTTCAGCTCAAAATTATTTGCTTCAACCACTGGCCTGACTATGCTGGGGTTCAGGCCATGAGTGTTCGGGGTAGTAAAGTCCTTCAATGACTGGTTATCTCTTTCCCCTACAGTAGCTGCAGAATTCTCTTGCTGCTGTCTTTTTCTTATCCTTCGTAGGGTGCGTTCAATTTCCGAGTCAAACTCAACAATTAACCCACGGTTTCTTCGCATAAAAGAGAAACACTCCTATAAAGGAAGAAAAGAAGCAAACACCAGCAAAGGAAAATTATGCAGAAAAATAAAAAGAAAATGATTTTGTCTAGCTATTTTACAATCTATCTAATATTGACAATTGCTCCCCGGCAACGGCGCCAAAAACTTGTTGTGTGTATTTCACTAGTTACCGCAAGCGCACGGTGTAGCTGTAGTTAATCCGGCGAGTACAGGTCGTATCCTATAGATAACAATGTCAATTACTAGAGTGATGCAATTATGCTATCTAAATCGATGCAAATTTGATGAGATAGTGTCACAATTGAATAGATGAAAATAACTAATTAAACAAAGCCTAGAATTAGGGTTTACCACACTTGTGATACTCAACAACAAGTTCGTCCCTCTAATTGAAATTATCTAGATTAGCTAGGGGATGGTTTAACCTCAATAACTAGCAAACTCTTTCAAGTATCACTAATCGTACCTAGGTTAATCCAATTCCCTACTTTCGTGTTGCTTAGTTTAACCTAGGTTCATTAAGCTTTATGCCAATCGTCGAATACAAATAATAGGTGTTCTCATGCCTACCAATTAATTCAATCCTAGAGAATATTAAACTACTTTCGTGATTAAGATAACTCTAATTAACTATTAGGTTCAGGTTTTAATCTTCATTTTTCAGTTCATCAATTAAAAACCCTAGACGTGACAGATTGGTGATCAGGCATTCTACCAACTAATTCATGCATATAATAGTTAATCATAATCCATCTAGAGCAATTACAATTAGGGTTCTAACATTCCATCAAGGTATCATCATATCACAAGTGGGTTTACCAAAACCCTAGATAAAAACTACTCACACATCATATAATGAGGAGTCAAACTCATAATCATTAAATAAAACATAATAGTTCGATACAAACTCCAGAGAATGAATGGAGGTAGGAGTAGAGATAAAGAATTAAAGCAGAAAGATATAACCTGGTGAGGAGAAAAGTAAAAATTGAAATACAATCTTCAAATGCTGATAAATCCTATCCTAGAACATCCAATCCACAATGATTCCAGTAAAAATCTAACCTATGAGTGTTTTCTAAGCCTAAAAATCGAGTCTAAAGTGTCTCCTCCGAAATGAATGTGTACTCTGCGTTTTCCCCCCACTTCTGTATATACTTGGCAGCCAAAAACCCTAATTTTAACATGCAGTACGGACCTGAAGCACGGCCATGTTCCAGGACACAACCTGGCCGTGCTTTGTAACATCCCGTAATTTTTTAGATATTTTCCTTAGAAATTCTTCACCTTACATATATGCATAGAAATGTTCTAATATTAATGGAATAGGTAAAGAAAGAAAACCTAAGAGGAAATATTAGAAATAAACATGTTAAAGAAAGGTGAAATTCTTAGGTAAAGAAAGATAAATTTTTGTGAAGTAAGTAAAGGTCTTAAAATTTCAAGAAGATCGGATTATGGTAATTTTTCTTAATTTAAGAGTAAAAGTTACTAAGTTTAGTATCTCCACCCGTAATTGGGCTTTAACCTATAGACACTTCATATAGAGTTTTTCAACTTCACACGAATTTTTAGCAAGCCAATAGAATAGCCCAAGGAAGAAATAAAACATAGACTTGGACTAGGATATAGAAGTTGGACCGGTAGCCCAAAAATCATGAAAATGTGACTAAGCCCATTATGAAAGGTAGAATTTTAACCAAAGTAAGGAAAATGGGCAAGAATGAGCCCAAACCCAAGAGGAAAAATAAAAATAAAAATAAAATTAAAGTGATGAAATATTGGTGTAATCAAGATTAAGTGACATGGCATTAAGACAAAAATTTAGCAAGTGGTGTGATTCTACATTCATCATTTTGGCAAGTGGCATAATAATACAAGGCTTTAGGACAAAAACATCTATATCCTACATTCATAACTTTAGCAAATGGGTAATAATACATAGCATTATGACAAAACATCATTATCCTACACAAATAATTTTAGTTAAGTAAGGAAAATTCAAGGGCTAGAAATTTGCCACTTAAAAAGGCAAATCTATCATACTTGATTAAGACAAAAGAAAAAGGAAATGAATCCCTAAATCAAAGGGATCTTGCCCCATATCTTGAGAAAATATCATCTTAATTTTCAAAATACAAATCTCCTTTTTCTATGCATATCTTGACTAAGGAAGAGGAAGACAAGAACATAAGTTGTTTGTTTTCCAAAAATTCAACAAAGTGTATCCTAATTGTGATAAGGTAGACCCATGATCATGAAAGGTGAATTATTTGGTGGTCTATATAAGAAAGCCCACCCTTACAACATTAAAATTTCGTCCAAGTGAGGGAGAGCAAAAATAGAAGCAAGGTAGTGTGAGGAAAGGAGAGGAAGAAAGGAAGAAAGAGGAAGGAGAAGTCTAGGGGACTAAGTGCTCCAGGTAAGTTTAACAATATTTCTTTTTGAAGAAACTTTTGAAACTTATAATATTTATATGAGATTTTGATCTTAGAACTTTGATGATTGGTCATGGATGTTGCTATATCATGTTACATATTGAGCTTGCATGTGATGTATGTTTGACTACTTAGGTTGGTGTAGATAGTTCTGCATGGGTATGGCTATGGTTGACCGAATTTTAAGCTTCAGTATTTTAATTTATGGGAACAATATATAAGGAATTAAAATAAATGGTTAACATAAGAATTAAAGATATATGTGTCACGGATTTTTACCCACTGGAATCATTCCATTTGGAGTCCATATGAGGTAGCTATGGTCTGATTAGTAGTCAAAGGTCAAAAAATGAATCATCAGGGAAGAATATGTTAGGATAGCTTCGGTAATTTAATTTCTGGGAATTATTGGTAGGGAATTAAAATAAATGGTTAACATAAGAATTAAATATATGTGTGTCATGGATTTTTAGCCACTGGAATCATTCAATTTGGAGTCCACATGTGGTAGATATGGTCCGATTAGTAAGCCAAGGTCAGAAAATGGTTCATCAGGGGAGATTATGTTAGGACAGCTGTTGTATTTTAATTTCTGGGAATTATCTGTATGGAATTAAAATACATGGTTAACATGAAAGTTATATATCTATGTCTCATGGAAATATACCCACTGGAATTATACAATTTGGAGTTCATATGAGGTAGATATGATCCGATTAGTAAGCAGAGGTCAGAAAACGTTTATTCAGGGAAGAGTATGTTATTAATGCTTTAGTTTTTGAATTTCTGGGAATATTCTGTAGGGAATTAAAATAGCGCGCCAACATAACAATTATAGATATATGGCTCATGGATTTTTAACAACTGGAATAACTCAATTTGGAGTTCCAATTTGGGAGATATGGTCTAATTAGTCAGTAAAGGTCAGAACCTATCCGAGAGGAACTATCCTGTACTTTGAGGGAGTAATATCACCTTCGTTTCTTAATTTTTTCGCTACAATGTTCAACATAATAGTTTTAGATAATTGTTTTATCTTGAAATGGACACCAAGATCACCTACATCAGAGTTAAATTGAGGGAGTTATGCTCTGATTAGTAAGAGAAGGTTAGATAGGATGAAAACCTGCATCAAGAAAAATAAAGGAATAAAATTAGTATTTAAAAAAGAAGATGAATCTTAATAAATGACTAGTATAGCCATAGCCATTGCCATTGTATGAACTTCTTACCATCTTAAGTGTGAAATTTTGACATGGACATATTTTATAAAGTGATATTTGAAATGGTTATGTTCATGGCATGATTACCAATGATTTATGATAATAGTTATATTTTGATGAACATACTTGTTATTGAAAGCATATTTTTGGCTAACATTGTGAAAAGAAAAGAAATGAGCACGGTCACATGGCAATCCGTGTGGTGCACTAGTAGGGGACGCCCTACTAACGGTTATGATCATGATAATGAGAAAAGAAAGAGAAAGTGGGCCATGTCAGACGGAGCGAGAAAAGCCCGTACCGGAGAGTAGAAGATACTCACCCTGACCGGGTTAGCTTGAAATGAGAATAAGTTGATGGCCATCATATCATTTTTTGAAAATAGTTAATCATGTCATACATATCATTACAGTATGATTCTTATGTGCATAGATATAATGCATTCATGTGACCAAAGATATTTTCTGTAGTTTATACAGCTGAACATGACGTGATGAGCTTTACTGATGATAATTTATTGTTGAACTTACTGGGATTTAATTCTCACTATATTTCTATATCATGTTCAGAAAATTATTTATGTAGCTTTTGTTTCTAAGGCTCTGGCTTTTAGTGCACATTGGATCGAGTTACTTTATGTTGGGAAGATTTCAGAATCAAATAAGATGTTTGTGGTCGAGTTGGCTCAGATCCCGGTGAAGGTGCAACCACCCGCACCTGTATCTCCGGAATTGGTCAACCAAAATAAACAAGATGTAAATATCTGTGTTTGATATGTTATACGTCTGTTTTGATTAATAACATGTATGTGAACTCAATATTGTATAATAATAAAGGAAAAAAAAAGAGGTTGTTACATGCTTCGGGCTGGTTTCTGGGGCAATCTTGCATCTCTTGCTCAGAGCACGGCAAGGCCGTGTTGCAGGCCACCAAGCACGGCCTAACCGTGCTGCATGCTTTCTTCATGATTTTTGATGTGTAACCTCCTTGCTTCCTCCTTAGCATATCCCAAGTCTTTTAGGCTCTTTCCATGATTGTTTTTCCCTGCTTCTTGGCTTCTTTTGCTTTCCTGCTATCACAAAACAAACCACAGCAATACCCAGAACAAAGTATAACCAAAAGCATAGAAATAATCACAAGTTACTATGAAATAGGGGACAAAATATGACTTATAAGCACTCAAAATTCCCCTTTATCAGTGCCATATCCTACTATGGCAAAAAACATAGTTATGCTGCTATTGAGTTGATAAAGCTTAATAGTTAGTTCAAAAATATTTACAGTAGTCATAACACCACCTCAGCATATAGATAAGAAACACTAGTAATTTCTTACCTATATGAAATCACTAATCTTCTACACAACATAACCACAAACATACTCAAGACACTATAAGATCGATTCAAATAACAATCCACCCACTGGCCATCTAGGATCCATCTACTCTTATACCAATTATGTAACAACTCTATTTTTTTTACTTCTATACATATAAATATTTGTAAAATCCTAGAATGTATTTACTTCTTTACTTCTAACTATTTAACTCATAATAACATTCTATTAAATTAACCAAGTACAATTAAGGTTTATGGTATACCATTAACACTGATACATATCTAGGTTCACATACACATCGTTAATTAAAAATATTTGTACAAAAATTAAACACATATATGTCTACATCTTATTAATCCATATTGACTAGTTTTGAGAAGACGGGTGCAGGTGGTTGCACCTTCACCAGGATCTTAGCTAACTTGAGCCAACTTACGCTAAAAGCTAGTTATAGAGAATATATGCATATTTAGTCTTTTGAACATGATATGAAAATATAGTGAGAATTAAATCCCAGTTGATTCAACAATAAATCATAATTATCATCAATATAGCTCATCATGTCTTGTTCATCTGTATAAGCTATAGCAAATACCTTTGGTCACATGAATGCACTTTATCTATGCACATGAAAATCATATAGTAATGACATATATGGCATGAATAAATATTTTCAGAATATCATATGATGGCTATCAACTTATTTTCATATCAAGCTATTTTGGTCAGGGTGAGTACTTTCTACTCTCTGGTACAGGCTTTTCTCACTTCGTCCGACATGGCACACTTTCTCTTTCTTTTCTCATTATCATAGTCATAGCGGTGAGTAGGGCATACCCTACTGCTACACCACATGGACCATCATGTGACTGTGCTCGTCTCTTTTCTTTTCTTTTCTTTTCACATTAATAACTAAGAACATGATCTTAATACTAAGTATGTTCATTATACTCACATGCCATAATTTATTGTCAAAGCATAATCATTATCAAAGATCATTGGTGAAATGCAATAATGCCATGATCATAACCATTTTCGAATATAACTCTATAAAATATTTCCATGTCAAAATTTCACACTTAAGATAGTAAGGAGTTCATGCAATGGCAATGGTTACGGCATACACTAGTAATTTATTATTTTCATTTATAAGATTTTTTTTCTTTCTTAACTATTATTTTCATCTTTTCATTTTCTTTATGCTTGACCTTTAGTTACTTTTCTCTTACTTATATAATTTCCAACACATGTTCTTACCAATTTTATAGGGCATTCTTCTTTAATTTGGTTTATATTAGTACCCTAAAGTTAATGAGGTACATTTAGGGTAGAAAAATGTTGAAAATAAGTTTTACCAGCTCTTAACACGGCCTAACCATATTGCCATAATTTATTGTCAAAGCATAATCATTATCAAAAATAATTGGTAAAAGGCAATAATGCCATGATCATAACCATTTTCGAATATAGCTTTATAAAATATTTTCATGTCAAAATTTCACACTTAAGATGGTAAGGAGTTCATGCAATGGCAATGGCTATGGCATACACTAGTCATTTATTATTTTCATTTATAAAATTTTTTTCTTTCTTAACTAATATTTTCATCTTTTCATTTTCTTTATGCTTGTCCTCTAGTTACTTTTCTCCTACTTATATAATTTCCAACACATGTTCTTACCAATTTTATAGGGCATTCTTCTTTAATTTGGTTTATATTAGTACCCTAAAGTTAATGAGGTACATTTATGGTAGAAAAATGTTGACAATAAGTTTTACCAGCTCCTAACACATCTTAACCATATTTTAGGACACGACCATGCTTGAAAAATATTTCAAACATACTCAAAAATAGCTCTGAACACGGCCAACCCATGCTAAAGTAACCCTGAACATAGCCAACCCATGCTAAAGCAACCAAGAACACGGGTTGGCCGTGTATTGTGACATTTTCTCACTTATTCAGCCATATCTCTATCATATGAACTTCAATAGAGGTGATTCCAAAACCTATAAAAATCTAAGACACTTATCTACAACTTTCATGTTTATCATATCTTTAGATTCATTATGAATTATTCCAAGAAATTTGAAAACCAAAATGATTAAATTTACCACTCTGGATTCTAGACTGATTCTGACCTCTAATCATTAATAAGACATATCTCCTTCATATGGACTCCAAATTAAGTGATTTCAAAGCCTATAGATCCATGGGAATATACCTATATTTATTATGTTAACAATTTCCTTTAATTCCCAATAGATATTACCCAGAAATTTAAACACAAAAGCATACTTAACAGATTTTTCCCTAATTAGCTAGTTTTTTACCACTGCTTACTAATCTGACCATATCTCCCTCAAATAGAATCCAAATTGAATGATTTTTGGGCTAAAACATTCATGAGACATATATATCATGTTAACCATTTCTTTTAGTTCCATACAGAATTTTTCCAAAACTTCAAACACAGAAGCTTACCTAACTGATTCTTCTCTTGTTAACTATTTTTTGACCACTGCTTACTAATTACAACATATCTCCCTCATTTGAACTCCAATTTGGGTAATTCCAATGACTAAAAATCTTTTAGACATATATCTACATTTATCATGTTAACTATTTCTTTTAATTCCTAACTATGTCTTCCCAAAAAGTTTAAAAATAGAAGCTTCCTTGGTTACTCTAAAATTCACTTTTCTAACCAAACCATTCCTAAGGTTTTAGTTCAATCTCTTATTACGTCCTCTTTCATTTTCTTCCTAATTTACATTTAATCATATTTCATCAATTTTTCACCACATTTAAATATACATAACAGCTGCATAAAAACCCTAAATTTTTGCCAACCATAGCTATACCTATGCAGAATTTTCCACACAAATCAAAGTATTCAAAACATCCATCATATGCAAGATCAACATGTAATATGATATAGCAACATTCATGGCCAATCATCAAAGTAACAAATATTGTAAATTTCATCAAAGTTCTAAGATCAAAATCCCTTATAAATGTTACAAATTTCAAATTTTTTCTTTGAAAAGAGATCTTGTTAGACCTACCTAAAGATCTCACAAGCTCACTCACTGAATTCTTTTTCTTGTTTCCTCTTAAAGGAAGTGGCAAGATTTCTCCCTTCCCTTAGCTTTTCCAACAGCTTGAATAAGAGAGGGAGGGTGAGTTTTGAACTCTAAGTATGAAGAGAAGAGATGGATTCAAATGGAGATTAAGCTAACTTACCTTGAGTACTTAGCTCTCTAGACTTCTCATTCTTCTTCCTTCCTCTCTTTTCCTTTCTTTCTCTCCTTTCTTCACTCTCCCTTGCTTCTATTTTTTCTCTCCCTCACTTGGATGAAATTATAATGGTATAAAGATGATTTTTACTTAAATAAATTATCAAGTAATGCTCCTCTTATAATTATGGGTCTACCTTATCGCAATTAGGATGCACTTTGCTGCATTTTAGAAGAAGACAACTCATGTTCTTGTCTTCCTCTCCCTTAGTTAAGATATCCATAGCAAAAGGAGATTTGTATGTAAAAATCAAGATAAAATGTTCTTAAGACAAGGGGCAAGGTCCTTTTGATTTAGGGATTCATTTCTTTTTTCTTTTGTCTCACTTAAATATGATAGTTTTGCCTTTCTAATTGGAAAATTTTCAGCTCATGAGTCTCCCTTGTTTGGCTGAAATTATTTTTGTAGGATAGAGGTGTTTTGTCATAATATCATGTATTATTATCTACTATATCATCACATAGCTTGCTAAAATTATTAGTGTAAGATTTAGATGTTTTTTCCTAATGCCATATATTATTACTTACTATATCATCATATGGCTTGCTGAAATTATTAGTGTAAGATATAGATATTTTGTCCTAATGCCATGTGACCTAATATTGATTATTATTACACTACCATTTCATCACATGGTTCTTATTTTTTTTCTCTTGGATTTGAGCTCATTCTTGCCCATTTCCTTTGCTTTGGCTAAAATTCTACATCTCATGGAGGGATTGATCACATTTTCATGATTTTTAGGCTATCAGTCCAACTTCTATACCCTAGTCCAAGTCTATATTGTATCTCTTACTTGGCATATCCAATTGACTTGCTATAAACTCATGTGAAGTGGAAAAACAAACTCTATGAAGTGTCCATAGGTGAAGGCCCAATGTATGGGCGGAAATGTTAAACTTAGGAACTCTAGCTCTTGAATTAGAAAAAATTACCCTAATCCAATCTTGAAATTTTAAGACACTTACTTCCAAAAATGTATCTTCCTTACCCAATAATTTTTCCTCTCCTTAGGATGTTATTTCTAATTTTTCCTATTATGTTTTCTCTCTTTACCTATTCCCTTAATGTTAGAAATATTTTCTATGCATATACATAAGGTGAAAATTTTCTAAGGCTTTTTTTTTAAATATCGAAAAATTGTTTATAAGTTTTATTTCCTTAATTAAATATTTATATACGTTTATTAATAAAAGAAACGAAATTAGGGATGTTACAATTTGGCCATTAGGTAACCCAAATCAGTGATATCTTTGAATTTCCCCCTTTAGCTCTAATTTGTTTTGAATCCAATTTTTTAGAGACTTTTTTTATTCTTGGTGGTTGGATTTTGGTGGAACTGTTCATGTTGCAAATTCATTATCGGGGTCAGAAACGAGAGGTTCCAAGTGAAAAGGAGAAAGCCATCTTGGGAGTTAAAGGGAGCAGAGCAATAATTGAATATGTAGGCTCTTCTGTTAGCTTAAATTTACCTTCTAGACATGTTTTAAATTTGATCGATGTCATTTATGTATCTTCTTTAAGAAGGAATTCAATTTTCAATTATTTATTAGAAAATTGTGGTTATTCCTTTTGGCAAGGAAATGGAAAGACCGACATTTTTTAAATTTTCTAGCTGTTGGTTTTGCTTCTTTACAAATTGGATTATATCGTTTGAATTTGAATATTTGTTTAGTAGGTTCTTCTATTGCTCTTGCTAATGTTATGACTAGACATAAATGCCAAAGTTAATGAGAACTCTTTTATGTTATAGCATAAGCACTTGGGTCCTATTTCTAGAGAGAGATTAGTTAAATAAGGTGTATTGAATGATCTTGACTTTATATATTATGTTACTTTTGTATACTGTATAAAGGAAAAACTTCACGCTAGAGCTATAAACAAAGGGATAAGCAAGTTTGAGAATATTTTACACTTTATACATACTGATATTTGTAGCTTCATCAATCTTATTGCTATGGGTGGTTACAAGTATTACTTTACCCTCATAAATGATCACTCTAGGTATAGGTGGATCGATCTTTTGCATGAAAAATCAGAATCATTAGATTCCTTCAAGGGCTTCAAGGCAGTAGTTGAGTTGACGATTAGCAAGGTCATTAAACGTATAAGATCAGACATAGGTGGTAAGTATTATGGGAGGTATACTAAAATAAGTAAAAATCCTAGTCCTAAGACTATACCTTCCTAAACCATGAAGTGGCATTTTTCCTAGTTAAGGCCTACATTAGTCTCTTCACACCTCTATAGCATAAGATCTAAATGCTTCAGGCATTCATCATAAGAATTCCTAAAAATATAGAAGTCATCCATGATATCTCTATATATTTTTCCACCATGTTAGAGAAGATGGCCAATATACAAATTCGAAAAGTTGCTGGTGCATTACATAATCCAAAGGGTGTAACAACTCCATTTATGTAAAAAAAAATTTTTATTTATTTAACATCATGAAGTTATTACCTCAACTTAACTCACAATAACATTTATTTAATTATACAATACTAAGTTTACACTCACATCATTAATACAAACATTTGTACAAGATATACATGTACATATAAGCCCTAATCTTCCACATAGACTATTTTCGGGGCCACTGGTTCGAGTGGTGGCACCTCCGCCGGAATCTCAGTCACTTCAACAACTGATATATCCACAATAATAGGTATTTGCCCAAGATAGGGCACCTCGATCATACGTACGGCAATAATAAGTCTCATTGAAAACAACTGCATAGCTAATTTTCTGAACATGATATGGAAATATAGTGAGAATTAAATCCCAGTATGTTCAACAATAATTCATTATCAATATAGTTCATCACGTCATGTTCAGCTGTATAAACTACAGAAAATATCTTTAGGTCACATGAATGCACTTTATCATGCACATGAGAATTATACAGTTATGACATGTACGACATGAATAACTATTTTTTTCGAATTTCATATGATGGCTATCAACTTATTCTTACTTCAAGCTACCCCGGTCAGGGTGAGTATTCTCTACTTTTTGGTACGGGCTTATCTCACTCCGTCCGACATGGCACATTTTCTCTTTCTTTTCTCATGAATATAATCATAACCGTTGGTAGGGCGTCCCCTACTGGTGCACCACACGGATTGCCATGTGACCGTGCTCATTTCTTTTCTTTTCATATTAATAGCCGAAAATATGATTCCAATAACAAGTATATTCATTATATTCTCATGCCATAATGTATCAAAACATAATCATTCTCAAAATTCATTGGTAAACTGAAATTATGCCATGAATACAATCATTTTCTAATTTTCACTTTATAAAATATTTCCATGTCAAAATTCCACACTAATACCTCGATAACTGGATAGTAATTGTAGTCTGTAAACAGCGCACCAGGAAAGTTCCCAGAAAAGAGAGGTGGGTCACTAATGGACACGCTTAAGTACCAAGTCTTTCCTTGCCAGAGCTTTCCTTAGACATGCACTTTTCACAAATCACAATTTTTTTTTCCAGTAACTAGAATAATTCTTTTCTGATGTGGAAATACTGCAACCACGGAGCATACTAAGATTTTTTTCAAATAAAACCGGAACTTTCAAAACTTCTTGAAAGTTTATATGAGTACTAGGGTAAATTCTATGTTAAAAATTACACACTTAAAATGGTAGTAAGTTCATGCAATGGCAATAGCTAGGGCATACACTAGGCATTTATTATTTTCATTTATAAAATTCCTCTTCTTTCTTGAATATTATTTTCATCTTTTCATTTTCTTTATGTCTAGGCATTTAGTCATTTTATTTCTACTTATATTATTTCCAACACATGTTCTTACAAATTTTATAGAGCATTTTTCCTCAAATTGATTTCTACTATTACCTTAAAAATTCATCTAGGGTAGAAAAAAAATATTGAAAATAGGTTTTACTAACTTTTAACACAGTCTTTGCTTACAAATCAGAGCATAACTCTCTCATTTTAACTCTGATTAAGAAGATATTAGTGTCTATGAAAAGCTAAGACAATTATCTAAAACTATTATGTTAATTATATCAACAAAATAGTATGATATTGTGGTGTTATTACTCCTTTAAATTTAGTATTATTTCTTCTCGTGTAGGTTCTGACCTTTACTGACTAATTAGACCATATCTCTCAAATTGGAACTCCCAATTGAGTTATTCCAGTTGGTAAAATTCCATGAGCCATATATCTATAATTGTTATGTTGACGTGCTATTTTAATTCCCTACAGAATATTCCCAGAAATTCAAAAACTAAAGCTTTAATAACATACTGTTCCCTGAATAAACATTTTCTGACCTCTGCTTACTAATCAGATCATATCTACCTCATATGAACTCCAAATTGAGTTATTCCAGTTGGTAAAATTCCATGAGCCATATATCTATAATTGTTATGTTGGCGCGCTATTTTAATTCCTTACAGATACTTCCCAGAAATTAAAATACCGAAGCTATCCTAACATATTTTTCCCTGATGACCCATTTTCTGACCTTTGTCTACTAATCGGCTCATATCTCCCTTATATGGACTCCAAATTGAATGATTCCAGTGCCTAAATATCCATGACACATATATATTTAATTCTTATGTTAACCATTTATCTTAATTCCTTATAGATTGTTCCCAGAAATTAAAATACCGAAGCTTAAAATTCTGCCACCCATAGCCATAACCATGTAGAACTATCTACACCAACCTAAGTATTCAAACATACATCACATGCAAGATCAATATGTAACATGATATAGCAACATCATGACCAATCATAAAAGTTCTAAGATCAAAATCTCATATAAATATTATAAGTTTCAAAAGTTTTCTTCAAAAAGAAATATTGTTAAACTTACCTGGAGCACTTAGTCCCCTAGACTTCTCCTTCCTCTTTCTTCCTTTCTTCCTCTCCTTTCCTCACTCTACCTTGCTTCTATTTTTCTTCTCCCTCACTTGGACGAAATTCTAATGTTGTAAGGGTGGGTTTTCTTATATAGACCATCAAATAATTCACCTTTCATGATCATGGGTCTACCTTATCACAATTAAGATACACTTTGTTGAATTTTTGGAAAACAAACAACTTATGTTCTTGTCATCCTCTTCCTTAGTCCAGATATGCATAGGAAAAGGAGATTTGTATTTTGAAAATTATGATGATATGTTCTTAAGATAAGGGACAAGGTCCCTTTGATTTAGGGATTCATTTCCATTTTCTTTTGTCTTAAACAAGTATGATAGGTTTGCCTTTTTAGGTGGCAAATTTCTAGCCCTTGAATCTCCATTATTTGGTTGATATTATTTGTGTGGGCTATGAATGTTTTGTCCTAATACCATGTATTATCATACCACTTGCTAAAATTATGAGTGTAGGATATAGATGTTTTTGTCCTAAAGCCTTGTATTATCATGCCACTTGCCTAAATGATGAATGTAGAATCACACCATTTGCTAAATTTTTGTCTTAATGCCATGTAACCTAATCTTTATTCTTATTATTATATCATCATCTAATTTATTTTATTTTATTTTTCCTCTTGGATTTGGGCTTATTCCTACCCATTATGGGCTTGTCCTACCCATTTTCTTTGCTTTGGATAAAATTCTTCCTTTCTTGGTGGGCTTGGTCACATTTTCATAATTTTTGGGCTATTGGTGCAATTACTATATCCTAGTCCAAGTCTATGTTTTATTTCTTGTTTAGGTTATCCAATGGGCTTGTTAGAAACTTATGTGAAGTGAAAAAGCTCTATATGAAGTGTCCATAGGTAAAAGCCCAATGTATGGGTAAAGATTTTAAACTTAGTAACTATAGTTCTTGAATTAGGAAAAATTACCCTAATTCAATGTTCTTGAAATTTTAAGACCTTTACTTGTTTCTAAAAATTTATCTTCCTTATCCAAGAATTTTGCATCTCTTTAGTATGTTATTTCTAATTTATTTCCTATTAGATTTTTCCTTCTATATTTGTTCTCTTAATGTTAGAAACATTTTCTATGCATATACATAAGGTGAGGAATTTCTAAGGACTATATTTCCTTAGATATCTAAAATATTGTCTAATAAATTTTATTTCCTTAATTAAATTTTTTATGTACCTTTATCAATAAAAGAAACGAAATTAAGGATGTTACATTTCTCTCCCCCTAAAAGAAATTTTGGCCTCAAAATTTCAGAAATTACCTTATAAGAACAATTGCGGATATTTCTTCCTCATGACTTCTTCCAGCTCCCAAGTTGCTTCTTCCGGAGTCAAACCTTCCCATAACACCTTAACTAGGGGAATGGTTTTATTTCTCAGTTGCTTCACGTCAGTGTCCAATATGGATGCAGGTACTAGCTGGTATGTCATGTTCTCCTTTATTTGGATTGGTTCATCCAATATTACATGTGATGAACCTGAAAGATACTTCCGCAGCTGTGATACGTGGAAAACATTATGCAGGTTGGACAAATTAGGTGGGAGAGCAACTTTATATGCTGATGTCCCTACTTTCTTCAGAATTTGGTAGGGTCCTAAAAATCGCGGACTTAGCTTTCTTATTTTGAGAGACCTACCAACTCCAGTAGTCAGGGAAAGTTTCAGAAATACATGGTCTCCTTCCTCAAACTCTAGAGGTCTATATCTCTTATCGTAGTAACTCTTTTGCCGACTCTGCGCTGTAAGTATTTTATTTCGTATCATCCTGATTTGTTCAGTGGTTTGTTGAACTAGATCAGGACCCAACAAGTTCTTTTCTCCTACCTCGAACCAACATAGTGGAGATCGGCACTTTCTACCATATAAAGCTTCATAGGGGGCCATCTTAATGCTAGAGTGATAGCTATTATTATAAGCAAACTCTACTAAAGGTAGGTACTTATCCCATCCTTTACCTTGCTCTATCACACAGGCCCTCAACATATCTTCCAGGGTTTGAATGGTTCGTTCTGTCTGCCCGCCAGTCTGAGGATGGTAGGCAGTACTGAACCGCAACTGAGTACCAAAAGCTTCTTGCAACCCCTTCCAAAACCTCGACGTGAACCTCGGATGTCTATCAGAAACAATATTTAAGGGAATCCCATGGATTCTAACTATTTTCTGAACGTACAATTGGGCCAATTTATCTAGTGAAAAGTTAATTTTTATGGGCAAAAAGTGAGCAGATTTGGTTAATCTGTCAACTATTTACCAGATAGAGTCATGTCCCACTGAAGTCTTAGGTAAACCTACAACAAAGTCCATCGAGATACTATCCCATTTCCATTTAGGGATCTCAAGAGGTTGTAGAAATCCCGCTAGCTTTTGATGCTCGACCTTCACCTTTTGACAAATGAGACATTTTGCCACAAACTCAGCAATGTCATTTTTCATCCCTGGCCACCAATACATCCTTTTTAAATCCTGGTACATTTTAGTGCATCCAGGATGGATTGTGTATTTACTTTGATGCACTTCCTGCAGTATCTTAGTCCTCAACTCTTGTTCTTGAGGGACACAAATCCTTCCCTGATACATGATTGCTCCATCTTCCATGACAGAAAAATTACCTTGGTCTTTATGATCCTGTAAGTATTGATCGTGAGCTTGAGCCTCTTTGATCTGGGCTCTAAGGTCAGACCCTATACTTAAACCATTAATGACTAGATTCTTTGGAGTAAGAGTAGTGGCTAGCTTCAAATTTCGAAACTCCTCTAGCATCTGCATCTCATACACCATCATCTGACCCATGTGCAGAGATTTTCGACTCAAGGCATCTGCTACAACATTCGCCTTTCCGGGATGATACTTTATCTCAAACTTGTAGTCATTAAGGAATTCTACCCATCTTCGTTGCCTCATATTTAACTCCTTCTGATCAAAGAGGTATTTAAGACTCTTATGATCACAATATACTTCAAAGGTTGCCCCGTACAAATAGTGTCGCCAAATCTTTAAGGCAAACACTACTGCCGCTAATTCAAGATCATGGGTTAGATAGTTTCCTTCGTAGGGTCTCAGTTGCCTAGAGGCGTAAGCAACTACTCTCTTATCTTGCATCAGCACATATCCTATCCCTTTATTTGAAGCGTCACTATACACTTCAAAATATCCTGTGGGGTCTGGAATAATTAAAACAGGAGGAGCAGTCAGTCTTGTCTTCAGCTCCTGAAAACTAGCATCACATTGATCAGTCCATTTGAAAGGACTTCCCTTCCTGGTCAATTTAGTCAATGGCAAGGCTATACGAGAGAAGTTTTGTATAAATCTATTGTAGTATCCTGCCAAACCAAGGAAACTTCTAATTTCCGTAACCGTCTTTGGTGTCTCCCACTTAATCACTGCTTCCGTCTTGCTAGGATCTACGGCTACCCCTCTATTAGAGATGACATGTCCGAGAAACTTCACCTCTGACAGCCAAAATTCACACTTCTCCAATTTAGCATATAACTTTTTCTCTTTTAGCACTTGCAGCACGATTCAGAGATGTTGTTCATGTTCTTTCTCACTCTTAGAATATATCAAGATGTCATCAATGAACACTACAACAAATTGATCTAGGTAGGGTCAAAAAATGCGATTCATGTAATCCATGAAAATTGCAGGTGCATTTGTCAACCGAAAGGGCATTACGAGAAACTCATAGTGCCCATACTTAGTCCTGAAGGCAGTTTTTGATACATCCTCATCCTTGATCCTAATCTGATGATATCCTGACCTCAAGTCAATTTTAGAAAAGATGGTGACTCCCTTCAGTTAATCCAATAAGTCATCTATCCTAGGGATAGGGTACTTGTTTTTAATAGTCACCTTATTCAGCTGTCTGTAATCTACGCATAGTCTCAAGCTTCCATCTTTCTTCTTAACAAACAATATAGGAGCTCCCCATGGTGATACACTTGGTCTAATGAATTGCTTGTCTAACAGTTCCTCCAACTGTTTCTTAAGTTCCTGTAGTTCCTTCGAGGCCATTCGATATGGTGCAATAGAGATAGGCCCTGTCCCAGGTAGGAGATCAATAGAGAACTCTATCTCTCTCTTGGGAGGTAAGCCTGGAATATCTGATGGAAACACTTCAGGAAACTCGTTGGCTATTGGAATTTCATCAAGCTTCGATTCGACTTCTAGGTTTGATAAATACAAGAGAATGTATCCAAGTACTCCATTCTTCAACTCCCTATTAACTTGATTGGCATTTAGCATCAATAACTGGACCTCCTCTTTCGGAGTAGAAGGTAGAAATTCAACGGTCTTGTTACAACAATTCAACAAGACTCGATTTCTAGACATCCATTCTAACCCTAGAATGACCTCAATACCTCTTAAAGGTAAACAGACGAGGTCTACAGAAAAAGTTTTCTCCTGGATGGTGGCTTGACAGTCTTTACATACAGAGGAAGTTAATACCCGTTCCCCTGTAGGGGTTACTACGGATAGCTCATAGGGAGTTTCAGAAATAGGAAATTGAAACTTCCTAATACATTCTTCCGATATAAATGAATGACTAGCACCAGAGTCGAATAACACCATAAGAGTAAATCCATAGATATAGCATGTACCTTGAATCATTTCAGAAGATTGGGCTGCCTCTTGGCCGCTCAGCGTGAAAACCCTTCCTTTCACCTGAGGCCTTTGTTCTGGCTGCTTCCCCACATTCTGTGGGCAGTTTTTCACAAAATGTCCCTTCTGTCCGCAATTGAAGCAGACATATTGTCCCATGTAGCATGGCCGGTTACCATGCATGCGTCCGCACTTAGCGCACTTGACTAAGGCAAGGTCTTGTTGAAAAGGCCTAGGACCCGCAATCAATGGCCTCTTACCAGCTCCATATCCACTTCTTCTCACATTCTTTCCAGGGTTGGGAAAAATTTTCTTCCTCTTCCATAGGTTTCGCCTTTGCTTCTCGTCCTCCACTGCCCTTAAACTCTTTTCCAGGAGTCTGCATTTATTTATCAGAGGTACAAACTCCCTGATCTCCATAGCTATAACATCATTCTTTAATTCCGGGTTTAGTCTTGCTTCAAACTTAACCGCCTTCCATGCTTCATCTGGGTTATATCGCAGATAAGAGGAGAACTTAGACAGCTCCTCGAACCTTGCAATATACTGGTCCACAGTCATGCTGCCTTGCCTGAGTTGGAGAAATTCGATCTCTTTCTCTACCCGTACAGTACTTGGAAAGTACTTTTCAAAAAAAATGTCCTTGAACACTTGCCAGGTGATCTGTCTTCCCTGATGAGCTAAAAGTTCTCTAACTCCACGCCACCAGTATTCTGCTTCATCCTTTAACATATATGCAGCAAAAATAATTTGCTGCTTTTCAGTACAGCCCATCACTTCAAAAATTTTCTCTAATTCCCTAATCCACCTTTCGGCTACCGTTGGGTCATAGCCACCTTGGAAACAAGGTGGTCTAGTCCTCAGGAACTCGGATATGCCATTATCTTTTCCAGCCATTCGGTTGTTAGCACCATTCTCAACATTTGTGTTATTAGCATTCTGGAGATGTTGTAAAATTTGATTGGTGGTCAAGACTTGGTCTTGAATTGTTGTGGCCAGGTTATGCAGGGTTTCTTCCGCATTGTTTGCCGGATTCCTCCTTGGTGGTGCCATTTCCTACTGTGGCAAAAACAAAGTTATGCTGCTATTGAGGTGATCAAACCCAATAGTTAGTTTCAAAATATTTAACAGTAGTCATAACACCACCTCGGCATATAGATAGGAAACACTAGTAATTTCTTACCTATATGAACTCACTGATTCCCTACACAGCATAACCACAACATATTCAAGACACTATAAGATCGATTCAGATAACCATCCACCCACTGGCCATTTAGGATCGACCTGCTCTGATACCAATTATGTAACAGCTCCATTTATGTAAAAAAAAAATTTTTTTATTTAACATCATGAAGTTATTACCTCAACTTAACTCACAATAACATTTATTTAATTATACAATACTAAGTTTACACTCACATCATTAATACAAACATTTGTACAAGACATACATGTACATATAAGCCTTAATCTTCCACATAGACTATTTCCGGGGCCACTGGTTCGGGTGGTGGCACCTCCGCCAGAATCTCAGTCACTTCAACAACTGATATATCCGCAATAATAGGTATTTGCCCAAGATAGGGCACCTCGATCATACGTACGGCAATAATAAGTCTTATTGAAAACAACTGCATAACTAATTTTCTGAACATGATATGGAAATATAGTGATAATTAAATCCCAGTATGTTCAACAATAATTCATTATAAATATAGTTCATCATGTCATGTTCAGCTGTATATACTACAGAAAATATCTTTAGGTCACATGAATGCACTTTATCATGCACATGAGAATTATACAGTTATGACATGTATGGCATGAATAACTATTTTTTTTGAATTTCATATGATGGCTATCAACTTATTCTTACTTCAAGCTACCCCGGTCAGGGTGAGTATTCTTTACTTTTCGGTACGAGCTTATCTCGCTCCGTCCGACATGGCACACTTTCTCTTTCTTTTCTCATGAATATAATCATAACCGTTGGTAGGGCGTCCCCTACTGGTGCGCCACACGGATTGCTATGTGACCGTGCTCATTTCTTTTCTTTTCATATTAATAGCCGAACATATGATTCCAATAACAAGTATGTTCATTATATTCTCATGCCATAATGTATCAAAACATAATCATTCTCAAAATTCATTGGTAAACTGAAATTATGCCATGAATATAATCATTTTCTAATTTTCACTTTATAAAATATTTCCATGTCAAAATTCCACACTAATACCTCGATAACTGGATAGTAATTGTAGTCTGTAAACAGCGCACCAGGAAAGTTCCCAGAAAAGAGAGGTGGGTCACTAATGGACACGCTTAAGTACCAATTCTTTCCTTGCCAGAGCTTTCCTTAGACATGCACTTTTCACAAATCACAATTTCTTTTTCCAGTAACTAGAATAATTCTTTTCTGATGTGGAAATACTGCAACCACGAAGCATACTAAGATTTTTTTCAAATAAAACCGGAACTTTCAAAACTTCTTGGAAATTTATATGAGTACTAGGGTAAATTCTATGTTAAAAATTACACACTTAAAATGGTAGTAAGTTCATGCAATGGCAATAGATAGGGCATACACTAGGCATTTATTATTTTCATTTATAAAATTCCTCTTCTTTCTTGAATATTATTTTCATCTTTTCATTTTCTTTATGTCTAGGCATTTAGTCATTTTATTTCTACTTATATCATTTCCAACACATGTTCTTACAAATTTTATAGAGCATTTTTCCTCAAATTGATTTCTACTATTAACTTAAAAATTCATCTAGGGTAGAAAAAAAATATTGAAAATAGGTTTTACTAACTTTTAACACAGCCTTTGCTAACAAATCAGAGCATAACTCTCTCATTTTAACTCCGATTAAGATGATATTAGTGTCTATGAAAAGCTAAGACAATTATCTTAAACTATTATGTTAATCATATCAACAAAATAGTATGATATTGTGGTGTTATTACTCCTTTAAATCTAGTATTATTTCTTCTCGTGTAGGTCTGAACTTTACTAACTAATTAGACCATATCTCTCAAATTGGAACTCCAAATTGAGTTATTCCAGTTGGTAAAATTCCATGAGCCATATATCTATAATTGTTATGTTGGCGCGCTATTTTAGTTCCTTACAGATACTTCCCAGAAATTCAAAAACTAAAGATTTAATAACATACTCTTCCCTGAATAAACATTTTCTGACCTCTGCTTACTAATCGGATCATATCTACCTCATATGAACTCCAAATTGAGTTATTCCAGTTGGTAAAATTCCATGAGCCATATATCTATAATTGTTATGTTGGCGCGCTATTTTAATTCCCTATAGATACTTCCCAGAAATTAAAATACCGAAGCTATCCTAACATATTTTTCCCTGATGACCCATTTTCTGACCTTTTGTCTACTAATCGGCTCATATCTCCCTTATATGGACTCCAAATTGAATGATTCCAGTGCCTAAATATCCATGACACATATATATTTAATTCTTATGTTAACCATTTATTTTAATTCCTTATAGATTGTTTCCAGAAATTAAAATACCGAAACTTAAAATTCTGCCACCCATAGCCATAACCATGTAGAACTATCTACACCAACCTAAGTATTCAAACATACATCACATGCAAGATCAATATGTAACATGATATAGCAACATCATGACCAATCATAAAAGTTCTAAGATCAAAATCTCATATAAATATTATAAGTTTCAAAAGTTTTCTTCAAAAAGAAATATTGTTAAACTTACCTGGAGCACTTAGTCCCCTAGACTTCTCCTTCCTCTTTCTTCCTTTCTTCCTCTCCTTTCCTCACTCTACCTTGCTTCTATTTTTCTTCTCCCTCACTTGGACGAAATTCTAATGTTGTAAGGGTGGGTTTTCTTATATAGACCATCAAATAATTCACCTTTCATGATCATGGGTCTACCTTATTACAATTAAGATACACTTTGTTGACTTTTTGGAAAACAAATAACTTATGTTCTTGTCTTCCTCTTCCTTAGTCAAGATATGCATAGGAAAAGGAGATTTGTATTTTGAAAATTATGATGATATGTTCTTAAGATAAGGGACAAGGTCCCTTTGATTTAGGGATTCATTTCCATTTTCTTTTGTCTTAAACAAGTATGATAGGTTTGCCTTTTTAGGTGGCAAATTTCTATCCCTTGAATCTCCATTATTTGGTTGATATTATTTGTGTGGGCTATGAATGTTTTGTCCTAATACCATGTATTATCATACCACTTGCTAAAATTATGAGTGTAGGATATAGATGTTTTTGTCCTAAAGCCTTGTATTATCATGCCACTTGCCTAAATGATGAATGTAGAATCACACCACTTGCTAAATTTTTGTCTTAATGCCATGTAACCTAATCTTTATTCTTATTATTATATCATCATTTATTTTATTTTATTTTATTTTTCATCTTGGATTTGGGCTTATTCCTACCCATTATGGGCTTGTCCTACCCATTTTCTTTGCTTTGGATAAAGTTCTTCCTTTCTTGGTGGGCTTGGTCACATTTTCATAATTTTTGGGCTATTGATGCAATTACTATATCCTAGTCCAAGTCTATGTTTTATTTCTTGTTTAGGTTATCCAATGGGCTTGTTAGAAACTTATGTGAAGTGGAAAAACTCTATATGAAGTGTCCATAGGTAAAAGCCCAAAGTATGGATAAAGATTTTAAACTTAGTAACTATAGTTCTTGAATTAGGAAAAATTACCCTAATTCAATGTTCTTGAAATTTTAAGACCTTTACTTGTTTCTAAAAATTTATCTTCCTTATCCAAGAATTTTGCATCTCTTTAGTATGTTATTTCTAATTTATTTCCTATTAGATTTTTCCTTCTTTATTTGTTCTCTTAATGTTAGAAACATTTTCTATGCATATACATAAGGTGAAGAATTTCTAAGGACTATATTTCCTTAGATATCTAAAATATTGTCTAATAAATTTTATTTCCTTAATTAAATTTTTTATGTACCTTTATCAATAAAAGAAACGAAATTAAGGATGTTACAAAGGGCATGCATTTGTACGCAAATGTACCTTATGTATATGTGAATGTAGTCTTTTTTTTATCCTCATTGGTTATAGTAATATAATTATAGCCTGAATACCTATCTAAGAAATAGAAATAGGCATGCCCTACTAATGCATTGAGCATTTGATCAATAAAGGGGAATGGAAAGTAATCCTTCCTTGTAGCCTTGTTGAGCTTCCTGTAATCTATACACACCCTCCATCCTATAACTATCCTAGAGGGAATTAACTCATTTTTCTCATTTTTTTTATCATAATCATCACAAATTTCTTAGGTACTACTTGAACTATGCTGACCTAGGCCCTATTTGAAATAAGGTAGATAACGCATGCATTAAGAACCTTTAGTACTTCTTTCTTCACCACCTCTTTCCTAATCGGATTCAATCACCTCTTTTAGTAGTTTGTCTACCTTATACTCTCCCAAATTAACAAATATGATGATAGGAAATGTAGAATTTTCTCCCATATAGGCATATTTAAGGTGCTCAGGTATTTGCTTGAGCTCAAGAGTGGGCTGTTGCATCGTTATCGGGATCTTAGCCAGTTCGACCACAAACACCTTATTAATTTATGGGATCTACCCAACAAAGAGTAACTCGATCCAATGTGCAATAATAGCCAAAGCCATAGAAAAATTTTCATAACTATTTTTCTGAACATGATATGAAAATATAGTAACAATTAAATCCCAGTAGGTTTAACAATAAATCATAATCATCATCAATATAGCTCACCATATCATGTTCATCCATATAAGCTATAGCAAATACCCTAGGTCACATGAATGCACTTTATCTATGCACATGAAAATCGTACAATAATGACATGTATGGCATGAATAACTATTTTCTGAATATCATATGATGGCTATCAAATTATTTTTCCGGTCAGGATGAGTATTTTCTATTCTTCGGTATGGGATTTTCTCGTTCTGTCTGACATGGAACACTTTTTCTTTCATTTCTCATTAGCATAATTATAGTCGTTAGTAGTGCGTCCCCTACTGGTGTACCACACGGACTGCCATGTGATCGTGCTCATATCTTTTCTTTTCACGTTAATAGCCAAAAATATAATTTCAATAACAAGTATGTTCATTGTACTCATGCCATAATTTATCATCAAAGCATAATCACTACCAAAAATCATTAGTAAAATGCAATCATGTCATGATCATAACCATTTTCGAATATCACTTTATAAAATATTTTCATGTTAAAATTACACACTTAAGATGGTAAGGAGTTCATACAATGGCAATGGCTAGGGCATACACTAGTTATTTATTATTTCTATTTATAAGATTCTTCTTTTTTAAATATTAGTTTCTTCTTTTCATTTTCTTTATGCTTGGCCTCTAGTTACTTTATTCCTACTTATATCATTTCCAACACATGTTCTCATAAATTTTATAGTGCATTCTTCTCCAATTTGGTTTATATTATTACCCTATAGTTGATGAGGTTCATTTAGGGTAGAAAAATGTTAAAAATAAGCTTTACCAGCTCCCAACACGGACTGATCATGTTTCAAGACATGGTCGTACTTGAAAAATAATTCAAATGTACTAAAAAATAGCCCTGAACACGGCCTACCTGTGTTGAAACAACTCAGAACACGGCTTGGCCGTGTTCTGTAACTTTTCTTGACTTATTCAACCACATCTCCCTCATACGAACTCTATATGAAGAGATTCCAATGCCTATAAATAGTTAAGACACTTATCTAAACTTTCATGTTTATTATTTCTTTAGATTCCTTATGAATTATTCTTATAAAATCAAAAAAAATTGCTTACATTTACCATCCTGAATTCTAGACTGATTCTGACCTCTACTCATTAATCAGTCATATCTCCCTCATATGAACTCCAAATTAAGTGATTTTAGAACCTATAGATCCGTGAGTCATATATATTTATTTATTTTGTTAACAATTTCCTTTAATTCCCTACAGAGTTTGTCCAAAAATTCAAACACAAAAGCATACTGAACAAATTCTTCCCTAGTTAACTAGTTTTTTTACCACTGCTTACTAATCCGACCATATCTTCCCAATATGGATTCCATATTGTATGATTACAGTGACTAAATTTTTTTGAGAAAAATATATATATTTTTCATGTTAACTATTTATTTCAGTTCCCTATAGATTTTTCCCAGAAATTCAAACACAGTAACTTATCTAATAGATTCTGCCCTGGTTAACCATTTTCTGACCACTGCTTACTAATAGGACCATATCTCCCTCATTTGAACTTTAAATTGGGTGATTCCAGTGGTTAAAAATCAATGACACATATATCTACATTTTGCATGTTAAACATTTCTTTGAATTCTTAAAAAAATTCTTCCCAAAAGGTCAAAAACAGAAGCTTCCCTAGTTACTCCGAAATCCAATTTTCTTAGCCTAGCCTTTACTAAAGTTCTAGTTCATCCTTTTATTACTTCATCTTCCATTTTTCTTCCAAATTTCCACCTAACCATAGAATTATTCATCTCAACATTTAATTATATTTCTTACTTTATTTAACATATTCCATCATCCACTTCAAAAGAAAAATAGAATCAAATCATACATCACTAAAGTTGTTTCTCAACAAAAATTTCTTAAATTCTTCCCCTAGGTGTTTAAGGCCATACTTAATTTACCAACCTAACCATCTTCCATCTATTATTACCATATTTAAATATACATAATAGCAGTATAAAAGCCCTAAATTTTTTGCCACCCATAGCCATATCTATGCAGAACTTTCCATACCAACTAGAGTATTCAAAACATCCATGACATGCAAGATCAACATGTAACATGATATAGCAACATCCATGGCCAATCAGCAAAGTAGAAAATATTGTAAATTTTATCAAAGTTGTAAGATTAAAATCTCATAGAACTATTACAAATTTTAAAGCTTTTCTTCAAAAAGAGATATTGTTAAACCTACCTAAAGATCTCCTTAGCTCACTTAGGAAATTCTTTTTCTTGTTTCCTCTTGAAAGAAGTAGCAAGATTCTTTCCTTGATTATTATTACACTACTATTTCCTCACATGGTTCTTATTTTTTCCTCTTGAATTAGATTTTTCTCTCTTTACTTATTCCCTTAATGTTAGAAACATTTTCTATGCATACACATAAGGTGAAGAATTTCTAAGGCTTATATTTCCTTATATATCTAAAAAGTGTCTAATAAATTTTATTTTCTTAATTAAATATTTTTGTACCTTTATTAATAATAGAAACGAAATTAAGGATATTACATTTCTCTCCCCCTAAAAGAAATTTTGTCCTCAAAATTTTAAAAAATAGCTAATAAGAACAATTGAGGATATTTCTTCATCATGACTTCTTCTAGCTCCAAAGTTGATTCTTCCGGAGTCAAACCTTTCCATAACACCTTAACTAGGAGAATGTTTTTATTTCTTAATTGCTTCACTTTGATGTTCAATATGGATGCTGGAACTAGCTGGTATGTCATGTTTTCCTTTATTAGGATTAGTTCATCCCGTATTACATGTGAGGAATCTTGAAGATACTTCTAGAGCTTTTATACATGGAAAAAACTATGCAGGTTTGACAAATTAGGTGGAAGGATAACTTGATATGCTGACGTCCCTATTTTTTTTAGAATTTGGTGGGGTCCCAAAAAGTACAGACTTAACTTTCTGGTTTTAAGAGAGCTACCAACTCCAGTAGTCAGAAAAAGTTTCAGAAATACATGGTATCATTCCTTAAACTCTAGAGGTCTATGTCTTTTATCATAGTAACTCTGTTGTTGAGTCTGAGTTGTAAGTATTTTGTCTTGTATCATCTTAATTTGTTCAGTGGTTTATTGAACTAGATAAGGACCCAGTAACATCTTTTCTCTTACCTCAAACCAACATAGTGGAGATCAGCACTTCCTATAGTATGGCCTTTTTAATACTAGAGTGATAGCTATTACTATAAGCAAACTCCACTAAAGGTAGGTACTTATCCCATCCTTTACCTTACTCTATCACACAGGCCCTCAACATATCTTCTAGGGTTTGAATGGTCTATTTTGTCCGTCCGTCAGTCTGAGGATGGTAGGCAGTACTGAACTGCAACTAGGTTCCAAAAGCTTCATGCAACACCTTACAAAACCTCGACATGAATCTCGGATCTCTATTAGAAACGTTATTTAATAGAATTCCATGTAGTCTAACTATTTCTTAAACGTACAATTGAGCCAATTTGTCCAGTGAATAGTTAATTTTTATGGGTAAAAAGTGAGCATCTTTGGTTAATCTATCAACTATTACCCAGATAGAGTCATGTTCAACTGAAGTCTTAGGTAAGCCCACCACAAAGTCCAACGAAATAATGTCCTATTTCCATTTAGGGATCTCAAGACGTTGTAGGAATCCCGCTGGCTTTTAATGATCTACCTTCACCTTCTGACAAATTAAACATTTCACCACAAACTCAGTAATGCCCTTTTCATCCCTGGCCACCAATACATCTTCTTTAAGTCTTAATACATTTTAGTGAATCCAGGATGGACTATGCACTTACTCTGATGTGCTTCCTACAAGATCTTAGTCTTCAACTCTTGTTCTTGAAGGACACAAATCCTTCCCTAATACATGATTGCTCCATATTCCAAGACAAAAAAATTGTCTTGATCTTTGTGATCCTGTAAGTATTGGTTGTGAGCTTGAGCTTATTTAATATTAGCTCTAAGGTCACACTCTATACTCAACCCGTTTGATTAGCTTATTTGGAGTAAGAGTAGTGGTCAGCTTCAAATTTTGAAACTCCTCTAGCATTTATATCTCATACACCATCATCTGACTGATGTTTAGAGATTTTTGACTCAAGGCATTAGCTACATGGATGATACTTTATGTCAAACTTATAGTCATTGAGAAATTCTACCCATCTTCGTTGCCTCATATTTAACTCCTTCTGATAAAAAAAAGTACTTAAAACTCTTATGATCATAGTATACTTCAAATATTGCCCTAGCCCTTTCTTTGAAGCATCATTATACACTTCAAAATGTCTTGTGGGGTCTGGAATAATTAAAATAGGAGGAGTGGTCAATCTTGTCTAAAGCTCATGGAAACTAGCTTCACATTGATCAGTCCATTTGAAAGGACTTCCCTTCTTGATCAATTTATTCAATGGCAAGGCTATACGAGAGAAGTTTTGTATAAACATCCTATAGTATCCTGCCAATCCTAAGAAACTTCCTACTTCTGTAAACGTCTTTATTCTTTCCCACTAAATCACTACTTCCATGTTCTTAGGGTCTACAGCTACCCCTCTATTAAAAATGACATGTCTGAGAAACTTCACCTCTGCCAACCAAAATCTACACTTCTCTAATTTGGCATACAACTTTTTCTCTTTCAGCACTTGCAGCACGATTCGGATATGTTGTTCATGTTCTTTCTCACTCTTAGAGTATATTAAGATGTCATCAATGAACACTACCACAAACTAATCTAGGTAGGGTCGAAAAATGTGATTCATGTAATCTATGAAAATTGCAATTGCATTTATCAACCCAAAGGGCATTACAAGACATTCATAGTGCTCATACCTAGTCCTGAAGGCTATTTTTAGTACATCCTCCTCCTTGATCCTAATATGATAGTATCCCGATCTTAAGTCAATTTTAGTTGATCCAATAAATCATATATCCTAGGGAAATGATACTTATTTTTTACAATCACCTTATTCAGCTATCTATAATCTATGCATAGTCTCAAGCTCCCGTCTTTCTTCTTAACAAACAATACAGGAACTCCTTAAGATGATACACTCGGTCTAATGAATTACTTGTTTAACAATTCCTCCAACTATTTCTTCAGTTCCTGTAGTTCCTTTGAGGCCATTCTATAAGGTGTAATAAAGATAGACCCTATCCTGAGTAGGAGATCAATAAAGAACTTTATCTCTCTCTCGGGAGGTAAGTCTAGAATATTTGGTGGAAATACTTCAGGAAACTCATTAACTATTAGAATTTCATTAAGCTTCAGTTTGACTTCTAGGTTTGATAAACACAAGAAAATGTAACAAAGTACTCCACTCTTTAACTCCCGATTAACTACATCTCCTCTTGTGGAGTATAAAGTAAAAATTTAACGGTCTTGGTGCAATAATTTAGCAAGACCTGATTTCTAGACATCTAGTATGACCTAAAATGACATCAATACCACTTAAAGGTAGACAGACGAGGTTTACAGAAAAAGTTTTCTCCTGAATGATGACCTAACAGTCTTTACATATAAAGAAAGTTAAGACCCTTTCCCCTGTGGAAGTTACTACAAATAGCTCATAGGGGGTTTCAGAAATAAGATACTGAAGCTCCCTAATATATTCTTTCGATATAAATAAATGATTAGCTCCAGAGTTAAACAACACCATAAAACCAAATCGATACATATACCTTGAATCATTTCAAATGATTGAGCTGCCTCTTAGCCGCTTAGGGTGAAAACCTTTCCTTTCACCTAAGGCCTCTGTTCCAGCTGCTTCCCTACATTTTATGGGCAAGTCTTCGAAAAATGACCCTTTGTCTGCATTTAAACAAACATCTTGTCCCATGTAGCTTGGCCAATTACCATGCATATATCTACACTCAGTGCACTTGACTGTGGCGAGGTCTTATTGGATAGATCGGGGACCTATAGTCAATGGCCTCTTACCAGCTCTATATCCCCTTCTCCTCACGTTTTTGCTAGGATTAGTGAAAATTTTCATCCTTTTCCACATGTTTCGCCTCAGCTTCTCATCCTTAACTACCCTTAAAATCTTCTCCAAAAGTCTAGATTTATTTATCAAGGGTACAAACTCCCTTATTTCTAAGGCTATCACTATATTCCTAGTTTCTGGGTTCAGTTCAAACTTAATAGCCTTCCATGCTTTATGAGGGATAAACCTCAAGTTCAAGGAGAACTTAAATAACTCCTCGAACTTAGCAATGTATTGATATATTGACATATTACCCTGTCTGAGTTGGAGAAATTCGATCTCCTTCTCGGGCCACATAGCACTTCAAAAGTACTTCTCCAGGAAAATATCCTTAAACACTTGCCAGGTGATCTGCCTCCTCTGGTGAGTTAGCAACTCTCTGGCCCTTCACCACCAACACTCAGCTTCATCCTTCAGCATATATGTAGCAAAGATAACCTACTGCTCATTAGTACAGTCCATCACCTTGAAGATCTTCTCCAATTCCCTTATCCACCTTTCGACTACCGTTGGGTCATAACCACCTTGGAAAGAAGGTGGTTTAGTTCTTAGGAACTTAAATAGGCCATTATCATTTCCAGCCACCCAGTTGTTTGTATTATTTTCTCTATTCAAGTTGTTATTGTTCTGGAGATATTGCAGATTTGATTGGTGGTTGTGACTTGGTCTCGAATTGCTGTAGCCAAGTTCTGCAAGATTTGTTTCGCATTATTTGTAGGGTTCTTCCTTGGTGGTTCCATATCCTACTGTGGCAAAAATAGAGTTATGCTGCTATTGAGTTTAATAAGCCCAATAGTTAGTTCAAAAATATTTTGCAGTAGTCATAACATCACCTCGACATATAGATAGGAAACACTAGTAATTTCTTACCTATATGAAATCACTGATCCCCTACACAACATAACCACAAACATACTATAGACACTATAAGATCGATTCTGATAACCATCCACCCACTGGCCATTTAGGATTGACCTGCTCTTATACAAATTATATAACAACTCCATTTTTTTAAATATATATATTTGTAAAGTCCCATAAAGTTATTACTTCTTTACTTCTAATTACTTAACTCATAATAATATTCAATTAATTTAACCAAGCATAATCAAAGTTTAAGGTCTACCATTAACACTGATATAATTCTGAGTTCACATATACATCATTAATCAAAACATTACAAAAAATAAAACACATAAATATCTACATCTTCTTTATCCATGTTGACCAATTCTGGAGATATTGGAGCGGGTGGTTGCATCTTCACTGAGATCTTAGCCAACTCAACCACAAACACCTTATTAATTTCTGGGATCTGCCCAACATAGAGTAATTCAATCCAACATACACTAAAAGCCAAAGCCATAGAACAATCTGCATAACTAGTATTTTGAACATGATATGGAAATATAGTGAGAATTAAATCCCATTAGGTTCAACAATGAATCATAATTTCATCAATATAGCTCATCATGTCATGTTCATCTGTATAAGCTACAGCAAATACCTTAGGTCACATGAATGCACTTTATCTATGCACATAAAAATTGTATAGTAATGACATGTATGGCATGAATAACTATTTTAAGAATATCATATGATGGCTATCAACTTATTTTCATATCAAGCTACCCCGGTCATGGTGAGTATTTTCTACTCTTCAGTACGGGCTTTTCTCGCTCCCTTTGACATGGTACACTTTCTCTTTCTTTTCTCATTAGCATAATCATAGTCGTTAGTAGTGTGTCCCCTACTGGTGCACCACATGGACCGCCATGTGACCATGCCCGTCTATTTTCTTTTCACGTTAATAGCCAAAAATATGATTTCAATAACAAGTATGTTCATTATACTCACATGCCATAATTTACCATCAAAGCATAATCATTACCAAAAATCATTGGTAAAATGCAATCATGTCATGGTCAAACCATTTTCGAATATCACTTTATAAAATATTTCATGTCAAGATTACACACTTAATATGGTAAGGAGTTCATCTAATGGCAATAGCTAGGGCATACACTAGTTATTTATTATTTTCATTTATAAAATTCTTCTTCTTTTCTAAATATTATTTTCATCTTTTTATTTTCTTTATGCTTTCTAGATACTTTCTTCCTACTTATATCATTTCCAACACATGTTCTCACAAATTTTATCGGGCATTCTTCTTCAATTTGGTTTCTATTATTACCCTATAATTAATGAGATTCATTCAGGGTAGAAAAAATAAACTTTCCTAGCTCTCAACACGGCCTGACCATGTTCCAGGACATGGCTATGCTTGAAAAATACTTCAAACGTACTAAAAAATAGCCCTGAACACGGCCTACCCATCCTGAAGCAACCAAGAACACAGCCTGGTCGTGTTTTGTGGCCTTTTCTCACTTATTGTACCATATCTCCCTCATACAAACTCCAATTGAGGCTATTCCAAAACCTATAAAAACGTAAGACACTTATCTAAAAATTTTATGTTTATCATTTCTTTAGATGCCTTACGAATTATTCCCAAAAAATTAAAAACAGAAACACTTACATTTACCACCCTGGATTCTAGATTAATTCTGGCCTCGACTCATTAATCAGCCATATCTCCCTCATATGGACTACAAATTAAGTGATTTTAGAGCCTATAGATCAGTGAGACATATATCTATATTTATTATGTTAAACATTTCCCTTAATTCTCTACAAATGTTGCCTAGAAATTTAAGCACAGAAGCATACTTAATAGATTCTTCCCTGGTCAGCTAGTTTCTGACCATTGCTTACTAATCTGACCATATCTTCCTAATATGGATTCCAAATTTAATGATTCCAGTGGCTAAAAATTCTTGAGACATATATATATATATATATATATATATATATATATATTTTATTTTAACTATTTATTTTAGTTCACTATTGATTTTCCTAGAAATTCTAACACCGAAACTTACCTAATAAATTCTTCCCTGGTTAACCATTTTCTGACCACTGCTTACTAATCGGACCATATCTCCTAACTTAAAATTGGGTGATTCCAGTGGCTAAAAATCTGAGACATATATCTACATTTTCCATGTTAACTATTTCTTTTAATTCCTAACCAATTCTTCCCAAAATTTCAAAAACAAAAGCTTCCATGATTACTCCAAAATCCAGTTTTCTTAGCCTAGCCTTTCCTAAATTTCTAGTTCATCCTTTTATTAATTCATCTTATATTTTTCTTCCAAATTTCAACCTAACCATAGAATTACTCATCTCAACATTTAATTATATTTCTTACTTAATTTAACATATTCAATCATCCACTTCAAAAGAAAAATAGAATCAAACATGCATCACTAAGGGTGCTTCTCAATAGAAATTTCTCATGGTCTTCCCTTAGGTGTTTAAGGCCATACTTAATTTACCAACTTAACCATCTTCCATTCACTTTTACCATATTCAAATATACATAATAGCAACATAAAAGCCCTAAATTTTTGCCACCCATAGCCATATCTATGCAAAGCTTTCCAGACTAGCCGAAGTATTCAAAATATCCATCACATGCAAGATCAACATGTAACATGATATAGCAACTGTAACATCCCTAATTTCGTTTCATGTATTCAAAGTAACATCCCTAATTTCGTTTCTTTTATTGATAAAGGTACATAAATATTTAATTAAGGAAATAAAATTTATTTGACAATTTTTAGATATCTAAGGAAATATAATCCTTAGAAATTCTTCACCTTACGTGTATGCATAGAAATGTTCTAACATTAATAGAATAGGTAAAGAGAGACAACCTAAGAGAAAAAATTAGAAATAAATATACTAAAGAAAGGTGAAATTCTTGGGTAAGGAAGATAAATTTTTGTGAAGTAAGTAAAGGTATTAAAATTTCAAGAAGATTGGATTAGGGTAATTTTTCCCAATTTAAGAGTTAAAGTTACTAAGTTTAGTGTCTCCACTCATAAATTGGGCTTTCAACTATGGACACTTCATATAGAGTTTTTCTACTTCACATGAATTTTTAGCAAGCCAATAGGATAGCCCAAGGAAGAAATAAAACATAGACTTGGACTAGGTTATAGAAATTGGACCGGTAGCCCAAAAATCATGAAAATGTGACTAAGCCCATTATGAAAGGTAGAATTTTAACCAAAGTAAAGAAAATGGGCAAGAATGAGCCCAAACCCAAGAGGAAAAATAAAAATAAAAATAAAATAAAGTGATGAAATAATGGTGTAATCAAGAGTAGGTGACATGGCATTAAGACAAAAATTTAGCAAGTGGTGTGATATCCTACATTCATAATTTTAGCTAGTGGTATGATAATACATGGCATTAGGACAAAACATCTATATCCTACACTCATAATTTTAGCAAGTGGGTAATAATACATAGCATTATGACAAAACATCCTTATCCTACACAAATAATTTTAGCTAAGCAAGGAAGATTCAAGGGTTGGAAATTTGCCACCTAAAAAGGCAAACCTATCATAATTGATTAAGACAAAAGAAAAAAGAAATGAATCCCTAAATCAAAGGAACCTTGTCCCTTATCTTAAGAACATATTATCATAATTTTCAAAAAACAAATCTCCTTTTCCTATGCATATCTTGACTAAGGAAGAGGAAGACAAGAACATGAGTTGTTTGTTTTCCATAAATTCAACCAAGTGCATCCTAATTGTGATAAGGTAGACCCATGATTATGAAAGGTGAATTATTTGATAGTCTATATAAGCAAAACCCACCCTTATAACATTAGAATTTTCATCCAAGTGAGGGAGAGGAAAAATAGAATCAAGGTAGAGTGAGGAAAGTAGAGGAAGAAAGGAAGAAAGAGGAAGGAGAAGTCTAGAGGACTAACTGCTCAAGGTAAGTTTAACAATATTTCTTTTTGAAGAAAAGTTTTGAAACTTGTAATATTTATATGAGATTTTTATCTTAGAACTTTGATGACTAGTCATAGATGTTGCTATATCATGTTACATATTATGTATGTTTGAATACTTAGGCTAGTGTAGATAGTTCTACAGAGCTATGGCTATGAGTGGAAACATTTTAAGCTTCTATTTTTAAAATTCTGGGAAGAATCGGTAAGGAATTCAAATAAATGGTTAACATAAGAATTATATATATATATGTGTCACAGATTTTAGCCACTGGAATCACTTAATTTGGAGTTCGTATGAGGTAGATATGGTCCGATTAGTATGCAGTGGTCAGAAATTGGTTAATCAGGGAAGAATATTTTAGGATAGCTTCTATGTTTTAATTTTTGGGAACATTATGTAGGGAATTAAAATAAATGATTACCATAAATATTATTTCTATATATGTCAGGGATTTTTAGCCACTGGAATCACTCAATTTGAAATTCTTATGAGGGAGATATGGACAAATTAGTAGGTAGAGGTCATAACCTACCCAAGAATAAATAACCTGTACTTTGAAGGAGTAATATCACCTTGATTGCTTAATATTTCGTTAAACTGTTCAACATAATAGTTTTAGATAATTGTTTTATTGTTAAATTGACACCAAGATCACCTAAATCGGAGTTAAATTGAGGGAGTTATGCTCTGATTAGTAAGAGAATGTCAGATAGGATGAAAACATGCATCAAGAAAATAAAGAAATAAAATTAATATTTAAAAAAGAAGAAAAATCTTATAAATGAAAATAATAAATGACTAGTATATGCCATAGCCATTGCCATTGTATGAACTTCTTACCATCTTAAGTGTGAAATTTTGACATGGAAATATTTAATAAAGTGATATTTGAAATGGTTATGTTCATGGCATGATTACCAATGATTTTTGGTAATAATTATATTTTGATGAACATACTTGTTATTGAAAGCATATTTTTGGCTATTATTGTGAAAAGAAAAGAAATGAGCACAGTCACATGGTAATCCGTGTGGTGCACCAGTAGGGGACGCCCTACCAACGGTTATGATTATGCTAATGAGAAAAGAAAGAGAAAGTGTGCCATGTTGGACAGAGCGAGAAAAGCTCGTACCGGAGAGTAGAAAATACTCACCTTGACCGGGGTAGCTTGATATGAGAATAAATTGATAGTCATCATATGATATTCTGAAAATAGTTAATCATGTCATAGATGTCATTATTGTACGATTCTTATGTGTATAGATATAGTGCATTCATGTGACCAAAGATATTTACTGTAGTTTATACAAATGAACATGACGTGATGAGCTATATTGATGATGATTTATTGTTGAACTTACTGAGATTTAATTCTCAATATATTTCCATGTCATGTTCAAAAAATTAGTTATACAGATTTTTCTATGGCTCTGGATTTTAGTGCATGTTGGATCGAGTTACTTTATGTTGGGTTGATCCCAAAATCAAATAAAATGTTTGTGGTCGAGTTGGCTCAGATCCCGGTGAAGGTGCAACCACCCGCACTTGTATCTCTGGAATTGGTCAACCAGAATAAATAAGATGTAGATATTTATGTGTTTTATATGTTGTACGTACGTTTTGATTAATGATGTGTATGTGAACTCTATATTGTATAATAATAATAATAAAAGTTGTTACAGCAACATCCATGGTCAATCATCAAAGTAGCAAATATTGTAAATTTTATCAAAGTTCTAAGATCAAAATCCCGTATAAATGTTACAAATGTCAAAGCTTTTCTTTAAAAAGAGATATTGTTAAACCTACCTAAAGATCTCCCTAATTCACTTAGTAAATTCTTTTTCTTGTTTCCTTTTGAAGTAAGTAGCAAGATTCCTCCCTTCCCTTAGCCTTTCTAGTAGCTTAAATAAGATAAGGAGGGTGAGTTTTAAACCGCAAGGCTGAAGAGTAAAGATGGATTCAAGTGGAGATTAAGCTAACTTGCCTTGAGTACTTAGTCTTCTAGACTTCTCCTTCTTCCTCCTTCTTCTCTTCTCCTCTTCTCCTCTTTTTCTCTCCTTTCCTCACTTTACCCTACTTCTATTTTTCCTCTCCCTCACTTAGATGCAAATCAAATCACAAAGAGTTTTTCCTATAAAAGATTCTCCTATAGTGTAATGTATAGTAAAACTCCTTAGATCCTTTAACTCATAGGATAGCTTCTTTTCCATAATTGCATTGAATTCCTCAGTGAGTGTCACAATCCTAAAGTCTTCTAGGTTTTTTGTTGAATAAGATGTTCTTCATGAATTTTACATGATAATCTAAGCTAGCGACTCTACAAATGGTATGTTAATGTGCAACTTCTTAATACTTCCAAAAATTCAAAAAAATGTTTCTCTTATTTTTACTTCTAGAGTGCTTGAGGAAATATAGGTGAGACTTGTATGGGGAATGATTATTAAGGAATATCTTACTTTTGGGCTTATCTATTTCCTCTGTGACTTTCTGTTTAGTTAGCTCAGTTAGCTCTTTAGAAGACATTGACTCTTTAATCTTTTCCACCTTATATTTACCTTCAAGTTCTTCCACTACTTTGACACTCCTTAGATAAATGGCTTTAATCGGTTCCTTAGGGTTAGTTTCTATATTACTAGGTAAAGCATCCTCTTTCCTTGAGCTTAGAAGGATAAAGACTTGGCCTACTTGAACCTCCATATTTTTAATGGAAGTTGTGTGATTCTAAAATAATGTGTATGTTCTTTTCATGAACGAAGTCTTTGGTTGAGGTGGATGTTTAAGAGAATGAGGCAGTTATTGGTACCCCAGTGGGTTCCCCATGTTCTGAGAATTTTTTCAGTAAAAAATAGGATGATTCCTTCAACCAAGATTGTATTTATTGGAGTAATAAATACCTTGCCTGTTGGTGTTTCCTACAAAATTTACTTTCTTATAAGATTAAGGCATATCATTCACAATTGGGCAATTAGGTGAACTATGCTCTGCTTGACAAAACTCACAAATTGTAGATGAATGAATAACATTGGCTCTAACTATCAAACTACTCATCTTTTTCTCTAACTAATCCAAATTAGTAGAGATGATAGTCATTGGATCTACCTTATATAACCTATACTCCTTTTTTATTGGCTCTCTTTCAAAATTCCATTAGCACGAGTTTTGAGCTATTTCATCAAACATAGTCATGGCCTCATTGTTATTCTTATTCATAAAAGATCCATTGACAACAGAATCTAACAATATCCTATTAGTGCCATTAAGACCACCCTAGAAAATTTGCGTGAGCATCCAATCCTGAATGCCATGGTAAAGGCACTTCTTGAGTAAAACTCCAAATCTGAGCAAAGCATCTTGCACTTCCTCAGTGTCCTTTTGAGGGAACTGATGTATCTCATTCTTCATTCTTGTTATGAGATACTACATGTAGAATCTATCTAGGAATGCCACGTATAAATCATTCTAAGTAGGAATTGAACCTACAAGAAGGTCATATAGCCAAACTTTGGCCTTATCCCTCAATGAGAATGGAAACAATCTCAACTTAACGACATCTTCAGTAATGCCATTTTATTTAAAGGTGTTACACAACTTAGAGAAAACTAAAATATACATGTTAGCATCTTCTCGTGCACCACCCCCATACTGATTATTTTGTATCGTTTAAGTCATGGCCAATTTGAGCTTAAAGTTGTTTGCCTGCACATTAGACTTAATGATTCCAAAAATAGCCACCGGCCTTTGGGGGATTCCATAATTCTTTAAGGGTAGTTTTAGGGCCTACATTCATTCTCTTTATGCTTCCACTTGATTACCATCAACATTAGGTTCGACCATAATAGCTATGTTTGTATAGGTTGTCTATCTTCTAACCTTTTGGTTTCTCTTGCATATTCTTTTGATTTCAGTGTCCAAAGGGTTCAAATTAGCACTACCAGTACTTCTCATGTACTAGAGCAAATACCATAAGAATAATTAACTAAACTAATGCCTAGAGTAAAAATACTATAGCTTGGTATTGATATTAATACTACAATCCTTGGTAATGGCGCCAAAAACTTATTGAACATGTAAGTGCGCATATTGTTTTCAAGTAATAAAGGTGAGTATAGAGTATTGTTCCATAAGAATTGTGTACTAACTACTAAAAGTAAACAACAATTCAATTATCTTGGTAATGACAATGAGAGAATAATCACTAAAAGTAAATTTGGAGAATAACAAACAAAATTGCATTTAAGTAAATTATAGACACTCGAATAGAGAAGACTCTAAAGATTCGATTCCACAATCATCACTCTGATTTAGTTCATATATAATTAAATAAATAAAATTCATTCGATCTTTTTGCTAGCAAAGAACACTAAATTATTTACTAGTATTTTCCAAGCTTTATGAAAAGTATCCACTAATTAATAATTCACCATATTCTTATATGAATTGATTAGTTAGAAATTCATTTAGCTCTATGGTTCTCTTTAATGTCTACACAAACCCATGAGATATATTCATATCCACATGCAATCTATGGTTTAAATCTCTTAGCTTTAGACACATAAATAACCTCTTGGTCACATTTTGATTAGCACATTGACTAATTAGTAGCTAGTTAATTAGAAGCAAGAAGAATTGAGGAAACACAAAAAGCAAAAAAGAAATACGACATTCAATTCATAATTTACCAAACCATTGTTATTAGGCTAAATCTTCACTATATAATTGGGGATTTAGTTCATAGAGAAAATATGAAAATAGAAACTCACAACAAAATCCCTAATGGAGGCTAAAGGCAAAAGAAAAAGAATGATGATTGGAAAGAAATCTCTAGTTGAATCTTTGCCAATGGATAATTGTCTCTTCTACCTTGCCTCCTAATATGAACCCGCCTAACTCCACCTGAAAATTTAACTCGTAAGGTGGGGATTACGAACCCATATATATAACACTCAAGACCTCCCTCACTAACTGATGTGGGACTTTCCTAATATTCACTCGATAATCACCATCACCATTATATAGTTCACATTATTCGCCCACTATTTGGCTTGCACGTCCTTGTGCAAGGTGTACGCGGGCTACACCATAAACTACCACCACGGCATAGTTTTTGATGATATGCCTCGATCGGCAGTCTGGCCAACCTACACGACCAGTTAAGGGTAGGCTTTTATACTATATAATATGAACTCGTCTAACTCTACCTCAAAAGCTAACTTGTAAGGGAAGATTCCGAACCCATATATATAACACCTAATACCTCCCTTGCTAACCGATGTAGGTCTTTGTCGATATTCACTCGATAATCACCCTCACCATTGAATAGTTCACATCATTCGCCCACTTTTTGGCTTACACATCCTCGTGTAAGGTGTACGTGGGCTACACCATAAGCTTTCACCATGGCGCAATTTTTTACGACCTGTCCTAGTATCGGCAAAGTCCTACATTGGTTAGTAAGGGAGATCTTGAGTGTTATATATATAGGTTCGCAATCCTCCCTTTATGAAATAGCTTTTAAGGGGTAGTTAGGCAAAGTTCATATCATGTGGTATCAAAGCCTACGAGTTAGGCGGGGTTCATATCATGTGGTATATGTGCCTACCTTTATCTGGTCGGTATAGGTTGGCTAGATAGCCTACTCAAGCAGGTCGTAAAAAACTACGGTGTGGTGCTAGTTCCTGGTGTAGCCCATGTACACCTTGTATGAGGACATGCAAGCCTAAAGAGTGGACAAATGATGTGAACCGTGCAATAGTGAGGGTAATTATCGAGTTGAATATCGGCAAAGTCCCACATCAGTTAGCGAGGGAGGTCTTAGGTGTTATATATATAGATTTGTAACCCTCCCGTTACAAGCTAGCTTTGAAGGAGGAGTTAGGCGGGTTCGTATATCTTCCCCCACCAAAATGTTCTTCAAAAGATATAAAATACTCCTATTTTAAAAAAATCATACACGTAAGTTGGTCACAATGCACAATGTCATTGCATTGCGTTGTGACCAATCTTGAGTAGGTCATGACTTGGCACATTGCTAAATTATGTAATAAACCAAAATTAACTGAGTTACAACATGCCTCTGTCACTTTGCTTCGAGATTTGCTCCTCTGTGGGTTGTAACACGCTACACTTTAATACAATCTAGGTCACGATTTGGCCTTCATAAGTCATGATTTAGGCTTCTATCTTATCCAAATTCTCCTTTTTTTGGCCCAATTTCTTCTAAAATTGTCCATAAGTCTTGCATAGAAACACATTATACCCTATTAGTTACCTAAAAACACCAAGAACCAACAAAATCTTATTATAAAAAAGTTTTAAATAAGTGATTAAATCCTACTTATCAAACATTTAGAATTATTAACAAGAGTAATAAATTATTTATAAGCCTCTTTCAAGATCATATAAATATAATTCTTGAAACAATAATTCATTAGTTCAGCATAAGCTCTTAATGGCTATGCAAGGGATGTAGGTTCATAATGCTTTATTAAAGAGTTATTTAAACTTAATTTATATTCTTATTTAGTGTTTGTCCTTGAGTAAATTGAGTTAATTTAGTGGGTTTTAATTGGTTTTTATATTTGATCGGTGTTTGACCCAATGTTGAATTGTTTTGTAGGTTGATGCTCAATAAATGGTTAAAAGAATATATTTTTTAGTATGGAAACAACCTCATATAAGTGAGATCTAAATATAACGATAGGCTTGAAAAGAGGTTTCTTTTGATATTTTATAAGTCTCGTAATTTCACTTCAATCAGAAGTTATAAGCATTTTAATTGGAGTTTGAATTGCAATAAGCAATGCTACAATGTTGCAGATTTTTTGGCACTTTTTCAGTGCATAAAATCCCTCCTAATTGCACTATAACTTTATCTTTTCACCCCAATTATAAAAGAAACACTTAGAAAAACTTATAGGAGACTTTTTCTAGTCCTAAAGTGGTTGGAACAACACTAGTAGCTCTCATTTAGTTAGTTATTATACCTTTTTTTAGGCTTGTTTTCAGGGCTTGTTCTAGGAAAAAAAATGAGAATTATTGAATTAAATGGTCTAAAATTAATTTTTGATCAAAATTCACCCATGTTAGTTTTTAGTGCGAGTATATGATTAATAAGAGGTCTAGGAAGGTAATTGACCAAGAGATAAATGAAGAAATGAAGTCTAGAATAAAGAGAATGAATGCTGTGACGATGAGTCATAATGTCACAATGTTGCAAGTTGGAGAAAAGGACAACCACTATACATAACATCACAACATTGTGTCCTTACGCTGATTTATGTTGTTTTGATCTATTTGCCCTTAGTTATGTAATAGATATAAATAGGTATCCTAAGGCTTCATATAAGTTCACTCTTTAACTTTTTAGAGCATTCAAGAGAAGAAAAACGACACTCGAGCTAAATATCATCAAATTGATCAAGAGACTGGTTTAAGGAGTAGGATTTGACAACAAAAATTATATCTTCTTCATCTTCTCTTTTATCTTGTTTTTAATGTTTATTTTTCTAGGTATTCAAGGGATTTTAGTATGTAGCTTATTTGGAACTCTAATTCTATTTCAAATTTAGTATAAAAAATTATTTATTCAATTATATGTTTAATACTTTTGATTCATTTATCTCTAATTGGATAATTAAAGAACAATAATTCTTCTTGAGTAATTGGGGTCTCATTCACAAGTCATAATGGGGGAAGGTTAAAGGTAAGTTTGCTATGGCTAAGCGTTTTTTAATATAAATCCACCACTGTTCACAAAATCCTAAGATGACTCCTTAGCGAAGATTGTATATATTATTATATTTCACCATCATTTGTGGCCAATTTATTATTAGCACTTTGGGTAGTAATGACCATATCATTTGTACTGCCAATGATTTAACATGTTCTACTCATCACTGAAGCCCAATAAGTTACTCATATTTTCTAGGGAAAGGTGGGAAACAATTTCATACATTAAAAACTAATATTACCTAAAAAAATTGACATCTGACGTTTACAAGATAATGTGTTATTATATATATATATATATATATATATATATATAGGTTAGGACAAGTCAAGTTTAGTCAGGTTGAGGTATAAACTTGACTAAATAGTGTTTGGGTTGCAAGAAACTCATCCAAACCTGACCTGAGATTTTGGTTGACTCGAAGTGATCGGGTTTGGTCGAGTTCTATATATGTATGGCGGGTAACCTAAAAAGGATTAAACCTAATGCATAGAAAAAAAAAGGGAAAAGGGGAAAAATAGGGGATGAACTGAAATCATTTTAGTACTTGGTAACTATTGAATATTTATGAATTGAAAAATAAAATATTAACAATAAGCCATAATCAGACTCAAAAATATATGATATAAAACAGTCCATACTAACTAATACACTGTATAAAAACTCACATTAACTAGAGTAAGCAACGTGGTTTCTTTGAACAATGGCAGACCAGATTCATAGCCAAAACTTCCCGAACACAACACAATAGTCTTGATATAACACAATTCGCCATTTAAAGGATAAAAATCACACTACAATCATGATGGAGGGCGAGAAGCCAAAAAGAATGTCTTTGGAAGTATATGATGTAACAACTTATTTATTTATTTATTTATTATTATAAAATATAAATTTCACATACACATCATTAATCAAAACGTATGTACAACATTTCAAACACATAAATATCTACATCTTATTGATTCTGATTGACAAATTTCGGAGATTAGGGTGCGGGTGGTTGCACCTTCACCGAGATCTCTGCCAACTCGTCCACAAACATTTTATTTAGGATCCGCCCATCATAGAATAACTCGATCCAACGTGCACTAAAAGCCAGAGCTATAGAAAATCTGCATAACTAATTTTCTAAACATGATATGAAAATATAGTGAGAATTAAATCCCAGTAAGTTCAACAATAAATCATCATCAATATAGCAAATCACGTCATGTTCAGCTGTATAAACTATAGAAAATATCTTTGGTCACATGAATGCATTATATCTATGCGCATAAGAATCATACAGTAATGATATGTATGACAAGAATAACTATTTTCAGAATATCATATGATGGCCATCAACTTATTCTCATTTCAAGCTACCCCGGTCAAGGTGAGTATCCTCTACTCTCCGGGACGAGCTTTTCTCGCTCCGTCCGACATGGCCCAGTTTCTCTTTCTTTTCTCATTAACATGATTATAACCGTTGGTAGGGCGTCCCCTACTGGTGCGCCACACGGATTGCCATGTGACCGTGCTCATTTATTTTCTTTTCACAATGATAGCCAAAATTATGCTTTCAATAACAAGTATGTTCATCAAAATATAACTATTACCATAAATCATTGGTAATCATGCCATGAACATAACCATTTCAAATATCACTTTATAAAATATTTCCATTTCAAAATTTTACAGTTAAGATGGAAAGAAGTTCATACAATGGCAATGGCTATGACATATACTAGTCATTTATTATTTTCATTTATAAGATTCGTCTTCTTTTTTAAATATTAATTTCATCTCTTCATTTTCTTTATGCTTGGCTTTTAGTCAATTTCTTCTTATTTATATCATTTCTAACACATTTTCTTACAAATTTATAGAGCATTTTCCTCCAATTTGATTTCTACTATTACCTTATAGTTAAAGAGGTTCATCTAGGGTAGAAAAATATTGAAAATAGGCTTCACCAGCTTCCAACACAGTCTGGCCATTTTCTAGGACACGGTCATGCTTTAAAAATACTTCAAATATACTCAAAAACAGCCCCGAACACGGCTAACCCGTGCTTGAAGCACCTAGAACACGGCCTGGCCGTGTTCTTTGACCTTTGCTCACTAATTAGAGACGAACTCCCTCATTTTAACTTCGATTGAGGTGATCTTGGTGTTTATGGAAAGATAAGACAATTATCTAAAACTATTTTGTTAATTATATCAGCACAATAGTAATATATCTTGGTGTTATTACTCCCTTAAATTCAATATTATTTCTTCTCGGGTAGGTTCTAACCTTTACTTACTAATTTGACTATATCTCCCACATAAGAATTCCAAATTAAGTGATTCCAGTGGATAAACATCCGTGACACATAAATATATAATTCATATGTTAATCATTTATTTTTTTTCCTTATAGAATTTTCCCAGAAATTAAAACATCGAAGTTATCCTAACATATTCTTCCCTGATTAACCATTTTCTGACCTTTGTTTACTAATCGGAAAATATTTACCTCATATGAAATCTAAATTGAATGATTCCAATGGCTAAAAATCCGTGACACATATATCTTTAATTCTTATGTTAACCATTTATTTTAATTCCTTACAGATAATTTCCAGAAATTAAAACACAGAAGCTATCCTAACATATTCTTCCCTGATGAACCATTTTCTGACCTTTGATTACTAATCAGACCATATCTACCTCATATGGACTCCAAATTGAATGATTCTAGTGGTTAAAAATCCGTGACACATATATCGTTAATTCTTATGTTAACAATTTATTTTAATTCCTTGTAGATTGTTCCCAGAAATTAAAACACCGAAGCTTACAATTCTGTCACTCATAGCCATACCCATGCAGAACTATCTACACCAACCAAAGTATTCAAACATACATCACATGCAAGATCAATATGTAACATGATATAGCAACATCCATGACCAATCATCAAAGTTCTATGATCAAAATCTCATATAAATATTATAAGTTTCAAAAGTTTTCTTCAAAAAGAAATATTGTTTAACTTACCTAAGAATCTCCCTAGCTTACTTAGTGAATTGGTTTTCTTGTTTCCTCTTGAAAGAAGTTACAAGATTCCTCCCTTCCCTTAGCTTTTCTAGCAGCTTAGGTAAGAGAAGGAGGGTGAATTTTTGAACCTCAAGGATGAAGAAGAAAAATGGACTCAAGTGGAAATTAAGGTAACTTACTTTGAGTACTTAGCCTTCTAAACTTCTCATTCTTCCTTCCTTCCTTTCTTCTCCTCTCTTTCTCTCCTTTCCTCACTCTACCTTGCTTCTATTTCTCTCTCTTCCTCACTTGGACGAAATTAAAATGTTGTAGGGGTGGGTTTTACTTAAATATACCACCAAATAATACACCTTTCATGATCATGGGTCTACCTTATCACAATTAGGATACACTTTGTTGAATTTTCGGAAAACAAACAACTTATGTTCTTGTGTTCCTCTTCCTTAGACAAGATATGTATAGGAAAAGGAGATTTTTATTTTGAAAATTATGATGATATATTCTTAAGATAAGGGACAAGGTCCCTTTGATTTAGGGATTCATTTCCATTTTCTTTTGTCTTAAACAAGTATGATAGGTTTGCTTTTTAGGTGGCAAATTTCTAGCCCTTGAATCTCCATTATTTGGTTGATATTATTTGTGGGGGATAGGAATGTTTTGTCCAAATTCCATGTATTATCATACCACTTGCTAAAATTATGAGTGTAGGATATAGATTTTTTTGTCCTAAAGCCTTGTATTATCATGCCACTTGCCAAAATTATAAATGTAGAATCACACCACTTGCTAAATTTTTGTCTTAATGCCATGTAACCTAATCTTTATTATTATTACATTATTATATCATCACCTAATTTATTTTATTTTATTTTATTTTTTCTCTTGGATTTGGGCTTATTCCTACCCATTTTCTTTGCTTTGGATAAAATTCTACCTTTCTTGGAGGGTTTGGTCACTTTTTCATAATTTTTGGGCTGTTGATCCAATTACTATATCCTAGTCCAAGTCTATGTTTTATTTCTTGCTTAAGTTATCTAATGGGCTTGCTAGAAACTTATGTGAAGTGGAAAAACTCTATATGAAGTGTCCATAGGTAAATCCTCAATGTATGGGTAAAGATTTTAAACTTAGTAACTCTAGTTCTTGAATTAGGAAAAATTACCCTAATCCAATATTCTTGAAATTTTAAGACCTTTACTTGTTTTTAAAAATTTATCTTCCTTATCCAAGAATTTTGCATCTCTTTAGTATGTTATTTCTAATTTCTTTCCTATTAGGTTTTTCCTCTTTATTTATTCTCTTAATGTTAGAAACATTTTTTATGCATATACATAAGGTGAAGAATATCTAAGGATTATATTTCCTTATATATCTGAAATATTGTCGAATAAATTTTATTTCCTTAATTAAATATTTTTGTACTTTTATCAATAAAAGAAACGAAATTAGGGATGTTACATTTCTCTCCCCCTAAAAGAAATTTTGTCCTCAAAATTTCGGAAATTACCTAATAAGAACAATTGCGGATATTTCTTCCTCATGACTTCTTCCAGCTCCCAAGTTGCTTCTTCGGTACTCGAACCTTCCCAGAACACCTTAACAAGGGGAATGGTTTTATTTCTCAGTTGCTGCACGTCAGTGTCCAATATGGATGCAGGTACTAGCTGGTATGTCTTGTTCTCCTTTATTTGGATTGGTTCATCCTGTATTACATGTGATGAATCTGGAAGATACTTCCGCAGTTGTGATACGTGGAAAAAATTATGCAGGTTGGACAAATTAGGTGGGAGAGCAACTTGATATGCTGATGTCCCTACTTTCTTCAGAATTTGGTAGGGTCCCAAAAATCGTGGACTTAGCTTTCTTGTTTTGAGAGACCTACCAACTCCAATAGTCAGGAAAAGTTTCAGAAATACATGGTCTCCTTCCTCAAACTCTAAAGATTTATGTCTCTTATCGTAATAACTCTTTTGCCAACTTTGAGCTGTAAGTATTTTGTCTCGTATCATCCTAATTTGTTCAGTGGTTTGTTGAACTAGGTCAGGACCCAACAAGTTCTTTTCTCCTACCTCAAACCAACATAGTGGAGATCTGCACTTTCTACCGTATAAAGCTTCATAGGGGGCCATCTTAATACTAGAGTGATAACTATTATTATAAGCAAACTCTACTAAAGGTAGGTACTTATCCCATCCTTTACCTTGCTCTATCACATAGGCCCTCAACATATCTTCTAAGGTTTGAATGGTGCATTCTGTCTGCCCATCAGTCTGAGGATGGTAGGCAGTACTGAACCGCAATTGAGTACCAAAATCTTCCTGCAAAACCTCGATGTGAACCTTGGATCTCTATCAGAAACGATATTTAAGGGAATTCTATGCAGTCTAACTATTTTCTAGATGTACAATTAGGCTAATTTATCCAGTGAATAGTTAATTTTTATGGGCAAAAAATTGAGCAGATTTGGTTAATCTGTCAATTATTACCCAGATAGAGTCATGTCCCACTGAAGTCTTAGGTAATCCCACAACAAAGTCCATTGAGATACAGTCCCATTTCCATTTAGGGATCTTAAGAGGTTGTAGAAATCCCACTGGCTTTTGATGCTCCACCTTCACCTTTTGACAAATGAGACATTTCGCCACAAACTCAGCAATGTCCTTTTTCATCCCTGGCCACCAATACATCCTTTTTAAATCCTGGTACATTTTAGTGCATCCAGGATGGACTGTGTATTTACTCTCACTTCCTGCAGGATCTTAGTCCTCAACTCTTGTTCTTGAGGGACACAAATCCTTCCTTGATACATGATTGCTCCATCTTCCATGACAGAAAAATTACCTTGGTCTTTATGATCCTGTAAGTATTGGTCGTGAGCTTGAGCCTCTTTGATCTGGGCTCTAAGGTCACACCCTATACTTAAACCATTAATGACTAGATTCTTTGGAGTAAGAGTAGTGGCTAGCTTCAAATTTCGAAACTCCTCTAGCATCTGCATCTCATACACCATCATCTGACCCATGTGCAGAGATTTTTGACTCAAGGCATTTGCTACAACATTCGCCTTTCGGGGATGATACTTTATCTCAAACTTGTAGTCATTGAGGAATTCTACCCATCTTCGTTGCCTCATATTTAACTCGTTCTGATCAAAGAGGTATTTAAGACTCTTATGATCACAATATACTTCAAAGGTTGTCCCATACAAATAGTGTCGCCAAATCTTTAAGGCAAACACTATTGCCGCTAATTCAAGATCATGGGTTGGATAGTTTCCTTCATGGGGTCTCAGTTGCCTAGAGGCGTAAGCAACTACTCTCTTATCTTGCATCAGCACACATCCTAGCCTTTTCTTTGAAGTGTCACTATACATTTCAAAATATCCTGTGAGGTCTGGAATAATTAAAACAGGAGGAGTGGTCAGTCTTGTCTTCAGCTCCTAAAAACTAACTTCACATTGATCAGTCCATTTGAAAGGACTTCCCTTCCTGGTCAATTTAGTCAATGGCAAGGCTATACGAGAGAATTTTTGTATAAACCTCCTGTAATATCATGCCAAACCCAGGAAACTTCTTATTTTCGTAACCGTCTTTGGTCTCTCCCACTTAATCGTTGCTTCCATCTTGCTAGAATTTATGGCTACCCCTCTATTAGAGATGACATGTTCGAGAAACTTCACCTCCAACAGCCAAAATTCACACTTCTCCAATTTGGCATATAACTTTTTCTCTTTCAGCACTTGCAGCATGATTCGGAGATGTTGTTCATGTTCTTTCTCACTCTTAGAATATATCAAGATGTCATCAATGAACACTACAACAAATTGATCTAGGTAGGGTCAAAAAATGTGATTCATGTAATCCATGAAAATTGCAGGTGAATTCGTCAACGCAAAGGGAATTACGAGAAACTCATAGTGCCTATACCTAGTCCTGAAGGCAGTTTTTGGTACGTCCTCCTCCTTGATCCTAATATGATGATATCCTGACCTCAAGTCAATTTTAGAAAAGATGGAGGCTCCCTTCAATTGATCCAATAAGTCATCTATCTTAGGGAGAGGGTACTTGTTTTTTATAGTCACCTTATTCAGCTGTTTGTAATCTATGCATAGTCTCAAGCTCCCGTCTTTCTTCTTTACAAGTAATACAGGAGCTCCCCAAGGTGATACACTCAGTCTAATGAATTGCTTGTCTAATAGTTCCTCGAACTGTTTCTTGAGTTCATGTAGTTCCTTCGAGGCCATTCGATATGGTGCAATAGAGATAGGCCTTGTCCCAGGTAGGAGATCAATAAAGAACTCTATCTCTCTCTTGGGAGGTAAGCCTGGAATATCTGATGGAAATACTTCAGGAAACTCATTGACTATTGGGATTTCATCGAGCTTCGATTTGACTTCTAGGTTTGATAAACAAAAGAGAATATATCCAAGTACTCCATTCTTCAACTCCCTATTAACTTGATTGGAATTTAGCATCAATAACTGGACCTCCTCTTTCGGAGTAGGAGGTAGAAATTCAACGGTCTTGTTACAATAACTCAACAAGACTCGATTTCTAGATATCCAGTCTAACCCTAGAATGACCTCAATACCTTTTAAAGGTAAACAGACGAGGTCTACAGAAAACGTTTTCTCCTGGATAGTGACTTGACAGTCTTTACATATAGAGGAAGTTAATACCCGTTCCCCTGTAGGGGTTACTACGGATAGCTCATAGGGAGTTTCAGAAATAGGAAACTGAAACTTCCTAATACATTCTTCCGATATAAATGAATGACTAGCACCAGAGTCAAATAACACCATAAGAGCAAATCCATATATATAGCATGTACCTTGAATCATTTCAGAAGATTGAGTTGTCTCTTGGCTGCTCAAGATGAAAACCCTTCCTTTCACCTGAGGCCTCTGTTCTGGCTGCTTCCCTACATTATGTGGTTAGTTTCTCGTAAAATGTCCCTTCTGTCCGTAATTAAAGCAGACATCTTGTCCTCTGTAGCATGACAGGTTACCGTGCATGCGTCCACACTTAGCGCACTTGACTGGGGCAAGGTCTTGTTGGAAAGGTCTAGGACCCGCAGTCAATGGCCTCTTACCAGCTCCATATCCACCTCTTCTCACGTTCTTTCTAGGGTTGGAAAAATTTTTCTTCCACTTCCATAGGTTTCGCCTTTGTTTCTCGTCCTCCACTGCCCTTAAACTTTTTTTCAGGAGTCTGCATTTATTTATCAGAGGTACAAACTCCCTGATCTCCATAGCTATAACAACATTCTTTATCTCCGGGTTTAGTCCTGCTTCAAACTTAACCGCCTTCCTTGCTTTATCTAGGTTATATCCCAGATAAGAGGAGAACTTAGACAGCTCCTCAAACCTTGTGATATATTGGTCCACAGTCATGCTGCCTTGCTTGAGTTGGAGAAATTTGATCTCTTTCTCTGCCTGTACAGTACTTGAAAAGTACTTTTCAAAAAAAATGTCCTTGAACACTTGCTTGGTGATCTGTCTTCCCTGATGAGCTAAAAGTTCTCTAACTCCACACCACCAGTATTCTGCTTCATCCTTTAACATATATGAAGCAAAAATAACTTGTTGCTCCTGAGTACAGCCCATCACTTCCAATATTTTCTCTAATTCCCTTATCCACCTTTTGGCTACCGTTGGGTCATAGCCACCTTGGAAACAAGGTGGTCTAGTCCTCAGGAACTCGGATATGCCATTATCTTTTCTAGCCATCCGGTTGTTAGCACCATTCTCACCATTTGGGTTATTAGCATTCTGGAGATATTGTAAAATTTGGTTGGTGGTCATGACTTAGTCTCGAATTGCCGTGGCCAGGTTGTGCAGGGTTTCCTCTGCATTGGTTGCTGGATTCCTCCTTGGTGGTGCCATTTCCTACTATGGCAAAAACAAAGTTATGCTACTATTGAGGTAATCAAGCCCAATAGTTAGTTCAAAAATATTTAATAGCAATCATAATACCACCTCGGCATATAGATAGGAAACACTAGTAATTTCTTACCTATATGAATCACTGATCCCCTACACAGCACAACCACAACATACTCAAGACACTATAAGATCGATTCAGATAACCATCTACCCACTGGCCATCTAGGATCGACCTGCTCTGATACCAATTATGTAACAACTTATTTATTTATTTATTTATTATTATACAATATAAATTTCACATACACATCATTAATTAAAACGTACGTACAACATTTCAAACACATAAATATCTACATCTTATTGATTCTGGTTGACCAATTCCGGAGATTCAGGTGCGGGTTGTTGCACCTTCACCGAGATCTGTGCCAACTCGCCCACAAACATTTTATTTAGGATCCGCCCATCATAGAATAACTCGATCCAACGTGCACTAAAAGCCGGAGCTATAGAAAATCTGCATCACTAATTTTCTGAACATGATATGAAATTATAGTGAGAATTAAATCCCAGTAAGTTCAACAATAAATCATCATCAATATAGCTCATCACATCATGTTCAGCAGTATAAACTATAGAAAATATCTTTGGTCACATGAATGCATTATATCTATGCACATAAGAATCATACAGTAATGATATGTACGACAGGAATAACTATTTTCAGAATATCATATGACGGCCATCAACTTATTCTCATTTCAAGCTACCCCGATCAGGGTGAGTATCCTCTACTCTCCAGTACGAGCTTTTCTCGCTCCGTCCGACATGGCCCAGTTTCTATTTCTTTTCTCATTAACATGATCATAACCGTTGGTAGGGTGTCCCCTACTGGTGCACCACACGGATTGCTATGTGACCGTGCTCATTTCTTTTCTTTTCACAATGATAGCAAAAAATATGCTTTCAATAACAAGCATGTTCATCAAAATATAACTATTACCATAAATCATTGGTAATCATGCCATGAACCTAACCATTTCAAATATCACTTTATAAAATATTTCTATGTCAAAATTTCACACTTAAGATGGTAAGAAGTTCATACAATGGCAATGGCTATGGCATATACTAGTCATTTATTATTTTCATTTATAAGATTCGTCTTATTTTTTAAATATTAATTTCATCTCTTCATTTTCTTTATGCTTGGCTTTTAGTCAATTTCTTATTATTTATATCATTTCTAACACATGTTCTTACAAATTTATAGAGCATTTTCCTCTAATTTGATTTCTACTACTACCCTATAGTTAAAGAGGTTCATCTAAGGTAGAAAAATGTTGAAAATAGGCTTCACCAGCTTCCAACACGGTCTGGCCATGTTCTAGGACATGGTCATGCTTTAAAAATACTTCAAATGTACTCAAAAACAGCCCCGAACACGGCTAACCCGTGCTTGAAGTACCTAGAACACGGCCTGACCGTGTTTTGTGACATTTGCTCACTAATCAGAGACTAACTCCCTCATTTTAACTATGAATGAGGTGATCTTGGTGTCTATGGAAAGCTAAGACAATTATCTAAAACTATTATGTTAATTATATCAACACAATAGTAATATATCTTAGTGTTATTACTCCCTTAAATTCAATATTATTTCTTCTCGGATAGGTTCTAACCTTTACTTACTAATCTGACTATATCTCCCACATAAGAATTCCAAATTAAGTGATTCCAGTGGCTAAACATCTGTGACACATAAATATATAATTCATATGTTAACCATTTATTTTTTTTCCTTATAGAATTTTCCCAGAAATTAAAACACCGAAGCTATCCTAACATATTCTTCCCTGATTAACCATTTTCTGACCTTTGTTTACTAATCGGAACATATTTACCTCATATGAACTCTAAATTGAATGATTCTTGTGGCTATAAATCTGTGACACATATATATTTAATTCTTATGTTAACCATTTATTTTAATTCCTTACAAATAATTCCCAGAAATTAAGACACAGAAGCTATCCTAACATATTCTTCCCAGATGAACCATTTTTTGACCTTTGATTACTAATCTGACCATATCTACCTCATATGGACTCCAAATTGAATGATTCTAGTGGATAACAATCTGTTACACATATATCTTTAATTCTTACGTTAACAATTTATTTTAATTCCTTATAGATTGTTCCCAGAAATTAAAACACCGAAGCTTACAATTCTGTCGCTCATAGCCATACCCATGCAGAACTATCTACACCAACCAAAGTATTCAAACATTCATCACATGCAAGATCAATATGTAACATGATATAGCAACATCCATGACCAATCATCAAAGTTCTAAGATCAAAATCTCATATAAATATTATAAGTTTCAAAAGTTTTCTTCAAACAGAAATATTGTTTAACTTACTTAAGAATCTCCTTAGCTTACTTAGTGAATTGGTTTTCTTGTTTCCTCTTGAAAGAAGTTGCAAGATTCCTCCCTTCCCTTAGCTTTTCTAGCAGCGTAGGTAAGAGAAGGAGGGTGAATTTTTGAACCTCAAGGATGAAGAAGAAAAATGGACTCAAGTGGAGATTAAGGTAACTTACCTTGAGTACTTAGCCTTCTAAACTTTTCATTCTTCTTCCTTCATTTCTTATCCTCTCTTTCTCTCCTTTCCTCACTCTACCTTGCTTCTATTTCTCTTTCTTCCTCACTTGGACGAAATTAAAATGTTGTAGGGGTGGGTTTTGCTTAAATAGGCCACCAAATAATACACCTTTCATGGTCATGGGTCTACCTTATCACAATTAGGATACACTTTGTTGAATTTTTGGAAAACAAACAACTTATGTTCTTGTCTTCCTCTTCCTTAGACAAGATATGTATAGGAAAAGGAGATTTGTATTTTGAAAATTATGATGATATGTTCTTAAGATAAGGGACAAGGTCCCTTTGATTTAGGGATTCATTTACATTTTCTTTTGTCTTAAACAAGTATGATAGGTTTGCCTTTTTAGGTGGCAAATTTCTAGCCCTTGAATCTCCATTATTTGGTTGATATTATTTGTGTGGGATAGGAATGTTTTGTCCTAATGCCATGTATTATCATACCACTTGCTAAAATAATGAGTGTAGGATATAGATGTTTTTGTCCTAAAGCCTTGTATTATCATGCCACTTGCCAAAATTATGAATGTAGAATCACACCATTTGCTAAATTTTTGTCTTAATGCCATGTAACCTAATCTTTATTATTATTACATTATTATATCATCACCTAATTTATTTTATTTTATTTTTTCTCTTGGATTTGGGCTTATTCCTACCCATTATGGGCTTATTCCTACCCATTTTCTTTGCTTTGGATAAAATTCTTCCTTTCTTAGAGGGATTGGTCACTTTTTCATAATTTTTGGGCTGTTGATCCAATTACTATATCCTAGTCCAAGTCTATGTTTTATTTCTTGCTTAGGTTATCTAATGGGCTTGCTAGAAACTTATGTGAAGTGAAAAAACTCTATATGAAGTGTCCATAGGTAAAAGCCCAATGTATGGGTAAAGATTTTAAACTTAGTAACTATAGTTCTTGAATTAGGAAAAATTACCCTAATTCAATGTTCTTGAAATTTTAAGACCTTTACTTGTTTCTAAAAATTTATCTTCCTTGTCCAAGAATTTTGCATCTCTTTAGTATGTTATTTCTAATTTCTTTCCTATTAGGTTTTCCCTCTTTATTTGTTCTCTTAATGTTAGAAACATTTTCTATGCATATACATAAGGTGAAGAATATCTAAGGATTATATTTCCTTAGATATCTAAAATATTGTCTAATCAATTTTATTTCCTTAATTAAATATTTTTGTACTTTTATCAATAAAAGAAACGAAATTAGGGATGTTACATATGAGGGATGAGACAAGGAAAGGAAATGAAGACATAGACAAGAAATGAGAGACGAGGGTTTGTCTCTGTGACGAGGAGGCAATGAGGGATTGAGAGAATGGGAGAGAAGACGAGGGTTTCTTGTCTCTATGATGAGGAGGCGAGGAGGGATCAAGATAAACATTAGAGAGACCGAGGGTTTATCAGTTTGTGAGGATTATATAAACTAGGGCAAAATGATGTCATTTTCATTTTAATTTTTTTGTACAAAAAATAAAAAGATAACTTATGTAATAGGATTTGAAATTGTGACTTCACAACAACAACATGGAGTTTTCACCACTAAACAACAATAAACACATAATTTTTACTTTAGAAATTGGTCAAGTCAGGTTATATTAGGTTTAGTTATTTTGGATGCGACCCAAACCGATGAATTCAAAATTTTTAAAAGATCTCACCCAGTTAAACCTATCAATTAGATTGAATCCATTTGAAATTATTATTTTTTATTGAGTTCAAATGAATTCGAACATGTAAGCAAATTATGCTCACCCCAATGAAAGGATTTTCCATTATGGGTACATAACTAGCCATATGAAGGTTGTGCATTGATCAAATTATTTGTGTTCCACCAACTAGCGGCTGACTAAAATTCTTCTAACCACACATTAAATGAAATTCAGGTACCTTCAGCTCTAAGCCATGTCGCCACATATTGTATGGACTAGATTATTAATTGCTCGCTTATTGAGCTAGAATGTGTAACGACTGGTTTTTTTTAGGTGATTACACATCAGACAAACAATCATCCAAAAGATATGCATCTTATATATATATATATATAAACATTAGTTTACATAACATCATAGATTAGTAGCATATATACACGTGTAAACCTAGGTACTAAGCATACATCCCAAAAGGCGAAGTACCATGTGGTTACACCAAAACAATGGGGTTAGCCCATTTACATCAACAGTATATATACATAACTACTATCCTACTGTCCCTTCCCCCTGGCCATTAGCGTTGGGGTACTACTAGTAGAGGAGGCAGCCTGGGTACAAGCACTTCTACAATATTGATGACTAGCAAGTTCATGATTATTGTAAGCTGTCCTAAATAAGGAACGTTTACCGTCTGAAGCTCAAGCAAAAAAGTCAGCACCATGAACTGTATGCTGCTAATCTGCACATAACACCACAAATATAGTGAGATATAAAATCCTAGCAAGATCAACATCCAGTAAAATATATAGGCATAGAAAACTTACATGTTATGTTCAGCTGTATAAACTACAAAAAAACATTTTCTCTTTTGTATAGGAAAGACACAGTATACACATGCAACCATTTTATAGGTTATGCATCAATATCACACATATATAACAAATTGTGTATTAACAAGGTACCTGTACATTGCTCATAGTGGCTCATTATATGATAATTTCTCAATTTTTAAACCTCAATGTGGTGTAAGCCCTTACCCCTCCTGCTACTCACCCACTACTGAGTTCTTTGGTTGGAGTGGTCCTTCCCACATTGACCACTCTAGGCTATAGGGCATCCCCTATCTCAGTACCGTATCACAGCCATGACCCTTCAGTCACTTTACCTCCATATGGTTCCACATATTGTTGGGTCACCTTAGTTGGGTAAGGGTCATCTTGGATTTGTCAATCTCCTCAATACAACAAAGGTGACACCTATTGCCAGGCCATCCTACTTTAGAGAGGATCATTCTGACTTTCAGTCGCCTCAATACAGCAAGGTGACACCTGTTGCTAGGCCACCCTGCTTTAGAGAGGGTCCTCCTAATCATGCTTATGTCTTTTATATATTTTTCCAGCCACTTGTCTTAACAAAGAGCATACATATTAATCATCATGAGCATAGTCAACATTTACTCTCATGTATGCTATAATAACTCATCATATCACATAAAGTAAAGCATACAAGCATTTGCATTTTTCCATAACATTCACATATCATTTACCCTTTTTGTTGCACATAAAAGTGATTTATGGCATTCAAATATAGCATTTATACCTCATTTCTTCATGCATTCATAGTTAATTCAAAATATATTACACAACCAAGTACATACTAAAGTTTTTCTTTGATAAACATGACTCATAGTGTAACATCCCTAATTTCGTTTCTTTTATTAATAAAGGTATATAAATATTTAATTAAGGAAAAAAAATTTATTAGACAATTTTTAGATATCTAAGGAAATATATTCCTTAGAAATTCTTCAACTTATGTGTATGCATAGAAAATGTTTCTAACATTAAGGGAATAAGCAAAGAGAGAAAAAAGCTAATAGGAAAACATTGAAATTACATACTAAAAAGAGGCGAAATTCTTGGTGAAGAAAGATAAAGTTTTGAGAATTAAGTGAAGGTCTTAAAATTTAAAGAAGATTGGATTAGGGTAATTTTTCTTAATTCAAGAGTTAGGGTTCCTAAATTTAACATCTCCATCCATACATTGGGCTTTCACCTATGGACACTTCATATAGAGTTTTTCCACTTCACATGAGTTTTTAGCAAGCCAATAAGATAGCCCAAGTAAGAAATAAAACATAGACTTGAACTAGAATATAGAAATTGGACCAATATCCCACAAACTATGAAAATGTGACTAAGCCCTCCATGAAAGGTAGAATTTTAGCCAAAGCAAAGAAAATGGGTAAGAATGAGCCCAAATCCAAGAGGAAAAAATAAGAATCATGTGCGAAAATAGTAGTGTAATAATAATCAAGATTAAGTCACATGGCATTAGGACAAAACATCTATATTCTACATTCATAATTTCAACAAGTAGGTAATAATACATGGCATTATGACAAAACATCCTTATCCTACACAAATAATTTCAGCCAAGCAAGGGAGACTCAAGGGCTAAAAATTTGTCACTTAGAAAGGAAAACCTATCATACTTGATTAAGACAAAAGAAAAGGGAAAGGAATCCCTAAATCAAAAGGACCTTGTCCCTTGTCTTAAGAACATTTTATCATAATTTTCAAAATACAAATCTCTTTTTTCTATGCATATCTTAACAAAGGGAGAGGAAGACAAGAACATAAGTTGTCTTTCCCCAAAAAACAACCAAGTGCATACTCATTGTGATAAGAGAGACCCATGATTATGAAAAGTAAAACCACTTGATGGTTTGTTTAAGCAAAACCCACCCTTATAACATTATAATTTCATCCAAGTGAGGGAGAGGAAAAACATAAGTAAGGTAGAGTGAGGAAAGGAGTGAAAGAGAGGAGAAGAAAGGAAGGAAGAGAAAGGAAAAGTCTAAAGGACTAAGTACTCAAGTTGCTAGAAAAGCTAAGGGGAGGGAGGAATCTTGCTACTTCCTTCAAGAGGAAATAAGAAAACGAATTCACTAAGTGAGTTAGAGAGATCTTTAGGTAGGTTTAACAATATCTCTTTTTGAAAAAAAATTTTTTTGAAATTTGTAACATTTATATGGGATTTTGATCTTAGAACTTTGATGAAATTTACAATATTTTCTACTTTGATGATTGGTCATGGATGTTGATATATCATGTTACATGTTATCTTGAATATGATGAATGTTTTGAACATTTCAGTTGGTGTGGAAAGTTACAAATAGGTATGGCTATAGGTGGCAAAATTTTAAGATTTTTATGTTGTTATTTTGTATATTTGAATGTAGTGAAAAAATGATGTAATATGATTAGATGCAAATTAGGAAGAAAATGGATGAGGACATAATATAATGATGAACTAAAACATTAGGAAATGTTTGGTTAGGAAATTGGATTTCGGAGTAACCAGAGAAGCTTTTGTTTTTGAAATTCTAGGAAGAATCAGTTATGAATTAAAAGAAATGGTTAACATGAAAAATGTAGATCTATGCCTCACAGATTTTTATCCACTGAATCACTTAATTTGGAGTCCAGATGAGGAAGATATTGTTCAATTACTAAGCAGTGGTCAGAAAATGGTTAACCAAGGAAGAATATGTCAAGTATACTTCTGTGTTTGAATTTTTGAGATAAATCTATAGGAAATTAAAAGAAATTCTTAACATGATAAATATAGATATATGTCTCATGAACTTTTATCCACTAGAATCATTCAAATTGAAATCAATATGAGGGATATATGGTCAGATTAGTAAGTAGAGGTCAGAAACTAGTTAACCAGGGAAGAATCTATTAGGTATGCTTCTGTGTTTGACTTTATGGGCAAAATATGTAGGTAATTAAAGGAAAGTGTTAACATAATAAATATAGATATATGTACCATGGATCTATAGGCTCTAAAATCATTTAATTTGGAGTCCATATGAGGGAGATATGGCTGATTAATGAGTAGAAGTCAGAATCAGTCTAGAATCCAGGTTGGTAAATGTAATCATTTTTGTTTTCAATTTTTTGGGAATAATTAGTAAGACATATGAAACAATGATAAACATGAAAGTTGTATATAAGTGTCTTATCTTTTTATAGGCTTTGGAATCACCTCAATTTGAGTTTGTATGAGGGAGATATGGTAAGATTAGTAAGTAGAGATCTAAACCTACCCGAGAAGAAATAATATTGAATTTGAGGGAGTAGTAACACCATGATTACTTAAGATTTCACTAAAATGATCAACATAAGGGTTTTAGAGGATTGTCTTATCTTTCAATTAACACTAAGATCACCTCAATCGGATTTTAAAATAGGGTGTTATGCTCAATTTAGTGAGGAAGAAAAATAATATTTTAAAAGGAATAAGAATCTTATAAATGAAAATAATAAATGACTAGTGTATGCCATAGCCATTGCCATTGCATGAACTCCTTACCATCTTAAGTGTGTAATTTTGATGTGGAAATATTTTATAAAATGATATTTGAAAATGATTATGTTCATGGCAAGATTGTATTTTACCAATGATTTTTGGTAATGATTATGCTTTGATGATAAATTATGGCATGTGAATATAATGAACATATTTGTTATTGAAATCATATTGTTTGCTATTAACGTGAAAAGAAAAGAAAAGAGATGAGCATGGTCACATGACAGTCCGTGTTGTGCACCATAAGGGATGCCTTACTCACAGCTATAATTATGTTAATGAGAAGAGAAAGAGAAAGTGTGTTATGTCGGACGGAGCGAGACAAGCCCGTATCGGAGAGTAGAAAGTACTCACCTTAACCAAGTTAGCTTGATATGAAAATAAGTTGATAGTCATCATATGATATTTTGAAAATATTTATTTATACCATACATGTCATTACTGTATGATTTTCACGTGCATAGATAAAGTGCCTTCATGTGACCTAAGATATTTGTTGTAACTCATACAGATGAACATGACATGATTATTTATATTGATGATAATTATGATTTATTGTTGAACCTATTGGGATTTAATTCTCACTATATTTTTATATCATATTCAAAGAACTAGATATGCATATATTCTCTATGATCGGCTTTTAGCATACGTTGGGTCGTGCTGGCTAAGATTCCAATGAAAGTGCAACTACCCGCACCTATATCTTCAAAACTGGTCAATATGTATGAATAAGATGTAGACATATATGTGTTTGATTTTTGTACAGATGTTGTTAATTAATGATGTGTATGCGAACCCAAGATTGTATCAGTATTAATGGTATACCATAAACCTTAATTATGCTTAGTTAATTTAATTGAATGTTATTATGAGTTAAATAGTTAGAAGTAAAGAGGTAATGACTTCATGGGATTTTAAAAATACATATATTTGTATATATGTAAAAGAAATGGAGTTGTTACACATAGAACTCCAATTATCATTTCATAAACATGTATTCTTGGTTAAGATTCAAAACGGAAGCAAAAAGTAATGAAAATAAGCAAGACAACATGAAGTACGGTTGTGCTTCAAGCCCATGCTTCCTCCCCGTGTTCCCCCACATCATGGCTGTGTTTCCCAAAAACTAGCACAGAGCACAGCCTGGCCATGTCACCAAGCACGGATATGCTTTGGCCGTGTTCTACACCATTTTTGCAAAACTAGCCCAGAGCACGGCCATGCTCTAGGCACGAAACTCAAAAAGTTTTTCCTTTTTCTCCCAAAACTAGCCAACAACTAGAAAAACATCCAAACCAAGATTTTAAGCATCTAAAATCCAAATTATCCACCATATATAACCTTAAAAAACATGAATTAAACTTCAAAATCTAACCACAACAATATCTTACAAATTACTATATCTTGTTCATATATAAAAATTAGCCATTACCACCATAAGTGCATCATTAATGTTTCCATCTACCCTACAATCATGCTTCCATTAATGCATATAAGACACCTATCAAACCATTCAACCAAGAAAGTTCATAAATAAGGTGTTGATCTTACCTTTTTGCACCACTAAAGTTGTTTCTCTCACTAGATTTAGATATATTTCCCTCACTAGCTCCCCCACTAAGCTGCAGATTTTTCCCCCACATCATAAGATCCAAGAATTTCCATGACTAAAACAAAAGATTAGGGAAGATTACTTACCGTTTCCACCTTCTCCTTCAACTTTCTCACTCTACTTCTCCTTCTCTCTTCCCATTTCCTTCTTCCTCTTTCTCTGTTTTGCCATGAGTATCTTCTGCTCCTTTGGGCTTAGCTGGCAACTTGCTCAATAAGTCAAGTGAAACAATTAAAATTTGCTAGCTTCTTGGAGAAGCTTCTTCTCCCTTAACAACCACCCTCCAAAACTCTAAGTATTACAAAAGTGCCATGCCATTACTTTGGGACTAACCATTAGCTAAGGCCTTTTTTGGTGAGTTGGAATTTTGCCAAGTGTTTAATCTCCTCTTGAGGTGTATTCCAATTGATTTTTGTGTAACTCTCTTTATAGCTCCTTATCCCTATTACTGTTGCCCATTTTTGTCCCTACGGGCAAATAAATTACTATTTTTTCCTTAGTTCTTTCCTTCAAAAATGAGAAATTCCTTTTTTAATTTCCATAATTATTTCCTTATAATTACCCCTTTTAATCCTTTTAAAACCTTCTTAATATTCTATTTTATGAATATGATTAATAGAAATTCAGGGTGTTACACTTCTCCCCCCTTAAAAGGAATTTTGTCCTCAAAATTCAAGAATTTACCTGTCCTTAGAAAGTTATGGATGAGAGTGCCTTATATCTTCCTCTCTCTCTCCTATGTAGTTTCTTCCTCGAAAAATCCTTTCCATAACACCTTCACTGGCAGGACAGTTTTACTACTTAGTTTCTTTACACTTCTGTCCAGAATCTCAATCAAGTTTGGTTGAAAAGTCAAGTTTTATTTTACTGTTATTTCTTCCTCTGAATCACATGCGATGAATCCGACAAATATTTTCGAAGTTGAGAAACATGAAACACATTGTGCAGGTTTGACAGTCTTGGGGTAAGCATATTTGATATGCTGATGGCCCAACTTTCTTGAGTATCTGGTAAGGTCCTATATAACGTGGGCTTAATTTCTTAACCTTCATAGCTTGACCAATTCTAGTAGTCAGAGAGATTTTCTAACATACATGTTCCCCTTCATGAAAATGCAAGGGATTCCTCCTGTGGTTATAATAACTTTTCTGTCAACTCTAGGCAGTTCGCATTCTGTCTTGAATCATTCGTATCTGTTTTGTAGTATGCTGAACTAACTTAGGACCTAACAACTTCCTCTTACCCACTTTATACCAAAACAGAGGCGATTTACACCTTTGATAGCTCTAATTCATTATAGTTTCTCTATGCTTTTCTAAAGTCATTTACTCTGCATTTTGATTTATTAGCATTCATGCCCCCTGATTTAATAGTATGTTTTGCCTCCTATGAATATAAGACCACCCATTACGTTTGCTGTAAAAGTATAGTATCCATGCATAGAAAAATAGGCAGCAAACCGAGTGATATTGGGTGATCTTGATCCTTTTAATATGATGCATATGATGGGAAGCTGACCGTTTGTGATATGGTGCAGGTGGCAGTGAGTCAGGGCTACTGCAGCAGGTGCGGTCACTACCCAGCATGGAAAAAAAGAGCACCCAACTGACACAATAGAGTGCTTGGAGGCACAGGGATTGTCTCTACTACTAGAAGTGGAGAGAAAGCTGTTGGAAGATGTCCTGGCCAAAAAGTAAGAAGAATTGTAGCTGACCAGGCCATCTCACTGGGACCACAATGCTTGTCTATAAAAGGCATGGAGCAGAGAATAAAAAGGAGGGACACGAAAGGGGGTGAGGCGAGAACAGAAAAGTGTTAAAAGGAAATACAGAGGGACAGAAAAATGAGGGAAGGAAGCCCAGAAATCCCTGACGAGAGTGGGCTATAAGGATACATTTTTGCCCAAGACGAGCCACCCCTATAGGAGGAAGCACTGGATGTGAAGAAGAGGACCCCTGCTGAGGACTCCCTTCCTCTCTTTTTGTGCTTTATTGTTTTAGCATTGAATTGTATTTTTCCTTTAGTTATATTACTCTTCACTACATGATGGTTATCCTAATGCTTGTAATTAGTTTGGATATGAGGCTGGGCTAAGTTTCCAGCTAGGGTTGTAGATAGGTTGCAGTGAACACATGCATATTTTAATTTATAAATGATTTTAATGCAGCATTGCTTTTGTCATTCAACTACTTTTGCATTTCTTACACTTCTTCTGTTAACTAAAATTTAATAGTAGAAGGCTAAGGCTAACATTGACCTGGACAGGTGGTGGAGACTGGAAAAGGTTGGATGTTGTGGGTTGGGTGAAAGACCACAGCACAACTAATATAGGAATATATAGTTGTCCCATATGACCAAATAGTTGGGACTTCACGCATAACTCTGGGGCTTGGCTTCATACAGGAATGTAGGACTGAATCCCAGGGGTACATGGGATGGTAGTCTGGAAAGAACCCATTCTAGAGAAAACTGGGCACTTGAGCAATTGCTATAGTAATTTTTAGAGTAAGACCATAAATTAAAGCTCTTCATTTTGAGCTCAAGCATGTGATGTTCCAAATGCTAAAGATAATGGGCCAATTCAATGGGATGCCTACAAAGGACCCTCACCTTCACCTGAGAGTATTCATTGAAGTCACAGATGCATTCAAAATGAATGAGGTGACAGATAAAGTTCTAAGGCTAAAACTGTTCCCCTATTCATTAAGAGATCAAGCTAGAGTGTGGCTGAACTCTCTGCCACCTGATTCTATTGCCAACTAGAGTGATTTGACAGAGAAGTTTCTGCTAAAATACTTCCCACCTACTAAGAATGCAAGATGGAGGAATAAAATCACATCCTTCCAGCAACTAGACAGAGAATCTCTATATGACACCTGGGAGAGGTACAAAGAACTGCTACGAAGATGTCTCGATCATGGAATCCCATACAGATGGAGACCTTTTATAATGGCCTTAATGCTAAAAAACGAACCATAGTGGATGCAGCAACTAATGGGGTACTTCTGTCCAAAACATACAATAAGGCATATGAGCTACTCAAAAGGATGGCTAGTAACAATTATCAATGGCCTATGGACAAAGTCTCAACTGTAAAAAAAACTGCGGGTATGCATGAAGTGAGTGAGGTCACTTCTCTCATAACCCAACTAGCTTCATTAGTGAATGTCTTGAAAAACTAGCAACTGATTCACCCTCAAGTAGCTAATGCAGCCTAGGAAAATGGAGTATCTTGTGTTCTGTGCAATGGACCTCATTTATTCGAAAGTTGTCCTACAAATCCGGAGTCAGTATGCTATGTGGGAAACATAAATCCCAACAACAATCCCTTTTCAAACACATATAACCTGGGTTGGAGGCAACATCCCAATTTTTTTTGGAATAACTACGGTACTGGACAGGGAAGCAACTCTACCCCATAGAGACCACAGACCCCCCAGGATTTCAGCAGCAAAGGCATTAGCCTAATGAAACTCCCACTTTGTTGGAGTCCTTGCTCAAGGAATACATGGCAAGAAATGATGCCGTGATTCAAAGTCAAGCTGCATCATTGAGGAATTCGGAGACCCAAGTTGGGCAGCTTGCTAATGAATTAAAAAGCAAACCTCTAGGGACACTTCCAAGCAATACTAAAGTCCCTAGGAGAAAAGAGAAATAGCACTGCAAGGCTATAGCACTTAGAAGTAGAAAAGTAGTGGAAGCACCCTAAGTAAAGAGACAGGACCAAAAAGACCCTACTGTATCCCTAAATAAGAAGAAAGACAAGTAGAGGCAGGTTGAGGAGGCAAGTGAGAAAGCAAGAACCACTGGAGAAAATTCTACAGATTTGTCACAGCAAAATTTTGCAGATTTGCCACAGTAAAACACAGCTGCTTTGCCGCAACAAAACATGCAGTAGACCATGCCACCTCCACCATTCCCCCAAAGATTCTAGAAACAGCAACAAGATCACCAGTTCATAAGATTTTTGGACGTCCTCAAGCAGCAGCACATTAACATTCCCTTTGGTAAAAGCACTAATGTGATCTTAATTAAGCATGATATTAATACCTTTAAACTTACTTTTTGTTTGATTTAAGTAAAATATAATTAGGAATTAACTTAGTTTTGTGTTTTGTGTTGTAGGAACAAAGAAAGAAGAAAAGAGAAGAAAAAGATAAGAAATTCATGGAAAAATGCTACATTACAGGGATTCCAGACCTTTCAGCAGTGTTTTGATAATATATCCCTCTTATGAACTCCAATCAAAGTGATTCAAGTGGCTGTGAAAATATAACACAATTATTTACAACTTTTATGTTGAACACTTGGTTAAATTCAGGAGATTTAATAGTATTACAGAGCTTCCAAATCAGAATCACAGTGCAGCAAGATGAATTCTGACCTTTGGTCACTAAACTTATAATATCTCCTTCAATTTAGATTGGATTAAGTTGATTCCAATGGCTATGGAAAGAAGAGACATAGAGTACAACTTTCATGTTTGGCACTTTCGCAAAGTCTAGAATATTTTGGGCACCGCAGCGTTCGTAATAGAGCACCGCGGTGCTGCGTCATTACAGATTCGTAGCGTCGCAGCAGCACTGTAGCGTGCCGCGGTGCCCGCCGCTGCACCAGGTCGCTAAATTCACAATTTTTAGGATTTTTCAACTCCAATTAAATCCCAATAGACCGAAATTTGACCTAGATACACTCCTACTTCGATTAGGAGGAGTTAATCTATAAAAAGGGAGGAAAGCAAGCAGAGAATTCATTCAATCATTCATCCAAGTTCTTAGTTACATTCTTCAATTCTTCTTTAGATTTTCTTATGGTCCTACATAGCTAGTTATTTTTAGTTGGTTGAGGTAGATTGAAACCTCATGGGATCTTCATGCATTGTGAGATGTGGATTTGATTTTATTATTTCAATTTGAATTGAGTATTGATTATTCATCTGCTCTTCTTCTCAATGATTATTCATATGATTGCTAAGAGGCCTACTAGTATATTATCTGTCTTAATCTACCACTGAATTATGTTTTGAACAAAGTCTTCAATTCTGTAATTCAAAAGGCAAATAGGTTTAAGGATTTTGGATTATAAATCATTGAACCTATGATGAATAATTAACTAAATTAGATATAACCGATGTGTTTATATTTGTTTAGCTCTGTCAGTTTCTCTAGTTCTTCATGCAATTAATAAGTTATACTTTACCGATGTGCTAAAGGATTGCTTTTTAATTAGGGTTTAATTGATGTGATTGTCATTAATTTATTAGACTTAAGGAGGAACAGGGTTAGAAACCCAATGATAAATATTCAATTACAGATTGATTATGTTGTCAATGATCAATGCAATCTCTTGACGGTGGATATCAACTGAAACCAACGTCTTTATCATTAATCACTCTCTCTTATTTACTTTCATTATTGTTTACTTGGTTTTATTTACAATTATCAATCCCCCCTTTCTTAATCACATAAGGTAATTCTAGTCTCTGTGGGATCGACCCTTACTCCCACTACTATAGGTTAGTTTTGAGGTAAGGTATCAATTTGGGTGTACCTGCGACAGTATGCACCAAATTTTGGCACCGTTGTCGGGGACTGTATCTATTTACCTTTTGTGATTTTATTTTATTTTAGTTTTTCCTTTTTGTTCATAATTGTGAATATGGCAGCCAATTTTCAACAATTTGGCACTAGGTTGGGCTCTCCATTAAGACATGCTAGTGAGGTATATAGTTCCTCCCTTGAACAGCAATTGGCAAATTTAACTTCTCTTGTTCGTTAACATGTAGAAAATATGCAAAGAGAAAATTTCTATGGAAATCATTCAACAATGGAGCATTCGTCTATTGGGTACCCAACTTTCTATGATGAGTCATTTGAGTAGGTAAATATGGTTAGTGGTTTCCCTGAACCACAACAAGTAAGATATGATTCCTATTCAAACATGTACAATCCTAGATGGAAGGATCATCTCAACTTCAGGTATAGGAATGCACAAAATAGTCCTATAGAACAAAATTTTACAAATTTTCAGCATACCGTACAAGCCTATTATCCTAGATAGAATACATATCAGGATTTCCAAGTAAGTACTTCTTTAGAAGATATTGTTAAATCTCTTACACAAAATACTTATCAATTTCAACAAGAGTTAAGGGCCAGCATTCAAAGCTTAACAAATCAGAGTGGGCAATTAGCAACAATAGTTAGCAAGCTAGAGGCTTAAAATTTAGAAATTAAAAGTCTAGCCCCAGCATCGTTAATGCAAAAGGAAGAAAATTCTGCACTGAATAAAAAAGATGACTTGGAAGTTGACACTAGTAAGCCTACTAAGAAAGAGGCTATGGAATCTACCCTAAATGCCAAATTCCAAAAGAAAATTACATCAGGAGAGGAAGCACCAGAAGTGCAGCAAACAAGTAAGGATTTTTCTATGCAATTACTAATTTCTAATAAGATGCCAGTACCTTCTATTTTACAGTATTCTGATCTTGGCTTAAAGAGCCTCCTTAGCCATTTAAAGGGCATATACAGTAGAGAACCACCCCTAGTGATAACCTCAAATAAATATACCCTACTCAAAGATAGAGGAAAGTTGCCCCCTGCTTTGGCAAAAACTCAAAAAGATGAAATTAAATTGGATGCCAAAAGCTACTCAAGACATTGGTTATTCCCAGGTAAGTTGTGTTCTCATTTAATTAACCTTTTGACTAATGCTAACTTCCCTACTCATGATACAGCTGAACCTCAAAATTCTGCAAATCCAATGGAAAGCTAATTCAAAGTGAACATTAAGGACCCTCCATAAATGACATAGGGAGCTTTGAGTCGAGCCAACGACATTAAACAAAGGCACTTATTGGGAGGCAACCCAACACAGTAAAAAAAAGTGGAAAGTAGAAAATTCAAGATCCAGCAATGCAACATGCTCATTCCACCCCAAAAAAATTCAGGGAAGTTCACTTAACTCATGTTTTTTATATCTTTCCCTAATTCTTATCTTTCTTTTACATTGAGGACAATGTAAATTTTGAGTGTGGGGGTGGAAGTATATTTGTCTAAATAATTGTGACCCAATTTTGAGCATCAATTTTTTTATTTTCACTATTAATACACTTTTATTGAGTTTAACAAGTTGAGTGATTGTGTGAGTGTTTCAATTTATGTTTTGCATAACCAACAGCCAATGATATAACTATCCAAAAAATTTTTTAGGTCTTGAAAAATATAGAAAATTCATGATTGTGTGCAATTTTATCCCTTTTGCAATTTATTACTTTTAACTTTAGAATCCTAAAATAGTTTTGCACAATAATTTTGGGCATTCAATTTATCTTTTACTTAGAGAAGGTTTATACAATTCAAATATATTTCATGATCTCCACAAGATTCTAGAACTTATTTGAACGCTGCTTGAGGTGAAATTCTAGGCTAATACTATTATTTAGAAGATGATTTAGGCATTATTTGAGAGATTGAGCCTTTCAAGCCTAACCTAAACAATGAAATATCCTTAGTTCCTCTATTTTGAGCTTAATGAACTTTTTCTTCTAAAAACCACAAATGAGCCGAAAGCTAAATTTTGTATGAATATCTTTATTTTTTATTCTATTCACTCACTCCATGATTATTTTTCTGAATACTTGTTTTGTAGAGCTTTATTTACAAAAGGGTGGAAGGGTGGAGCAAGGAAAAGAAAAGAATTATGAAAAAAAAAAAAGAATTATGCAAAGGAAATAAAAGAAAAATTGGAATGCTGTGAAAAAAAAATAGAGAATTGAGGAAAAATGATAGATTAAATTCAATTGAAACAAGAAAATGAGTGTGGGGGGAGAAATCACCCCAAATTTAGGAAAGATCAAGAGATCAGATTTAATCATGTAGTGCTGGGTGATTGAGCCTAAATTTGTATCTTTATCTTACCTTATACCCTGACCACATTACAAGCTAAATAAAGTCCTATTGATCATAGAGGTAGTTTTGGCCTACATTAGTGGAGAGTGGCATGAAGAATAAGCATATGGAAATCCTAAACTAATTAGAGATTTGCAATCAAAAGTTTCGGATATATAAACTCATTTGGGTAAAAGAAAATTTATTGACCCAAAAACACACACACACTAGAGATTCAAAAGGATAAAATAATAGATTGCATTTGTGTTAATCTTGTATATGATTATGACCTTCCAAAATTTTTCTAGAGTATATTTTTATGTTATGAGGCAAACTTTTGGTAAGCCTAACACTCACTACATTATTGATTGTTGTTTTTTTTTTGTCTTTAGGGATTATTTTGCTTGAGGACAAGCAAAAGGTTGAGTGTGAGGGTATTTGATGTGATCTTAATTAAGCATGATATTAATACCTTTAAACTTACTTTTTGTTTGATTTAAGTAAAATATATTTTGGAATTAACTTAGTTTTGTGTTTTGTGTTGTAGGAACAAAGAAAGAAAAAAAGAGAAGAAAAAGATAAGAAATTCATGGAAAAATGCTACATTGCAGGGATTCCGGACCTTTCAGCATTGTTTTGAGCATATCTCCATCTTATGAACTCCAATCAAAGTGATTCAAGTGGTTGTGAAAAGATAACACAATTATTTCAGCACTGTTTTGAGCATATCTCCATCTTATGAACTCCAATCAAAGTGATTCAAGTGGTTGTGAAAAGATAACACAATTATTTACAACGTTTATGTTGAACACTTGATCAAATTCAGGAGATTTAATAGCGTTATAGAGCTTCCAAATCAGAATCACAGTGCAGCAGGATGAATTCTGACCTTTGGTTACTAAATTTAACATAGCTCCTTCAATTTAGATTAGATTAAGGTGATTCCAGCGGCTATGGAAAGACGAGACATAGAACTACAACTTTTGTGCTCGGCACTTTCGCAAATTTTGGAATTTTTTGGTTGACACGGCGCTGCGTCATTGCAGATCCGTAGCGCCATGGCGCCCGCCGCTGCACCTGGTCGCTAAATTCATGATTTTTAGGGTTTTTCAACTCCAATTGAAGCACGATAGGCCGAAATTTGACCTAGATACACTCCTACTTCGATTACGAGGAGTTAGTCTATAAAAAAGGAGAAAAGCAAGCAGAGAATTCATTCAATCATTCATCCAAGTTCTTAGTTACATTCTTCAATTCTTCTTTAGATTTTCTTATGGCTCTGCGTGGCTAGTTCTTTTTAGTTGGTTGAGGTAGATTGAAACCTCAAGGGATCTTCATGCATTGTGAGATGTGGATTTGATTTTCTTATTTCAATTTGAATTGAGTATTGATTATTCATCTACTCTTCTTCTTAATGATTATTAATATGATTGCTAAGAGGCCTACTAGTATATTATCTGTCTTAATCTACTGCTGAATTATGTTTTGAACAAAGTCTTCAATTCTGTAATCCATGAGGCAAATAGGTTTGAGAATTTTGGATTATAAATCATTGAACCTATGACGAATAATTAACTAAATTAGATATAACCGATGTGTTTATATTTGTTTAGCTCTGTCAGTTTCTTTAGTTCTTCATATAATTAATAAGTTACACTTTACCAATGTGCTAAAGGATTGCTTGTTAATTAGGGTTTAATTAATGCGATTGTCATTAATTTACTAGACTTAAGGAGGAACAGGGTTAGAAACCCAATGATAGATATTCAATTACAAAATGATTATGTTGTCAATGATCAATGCAATCCCTTGACAGTGGATATCAACTAAAACCAACGTCTTTATCATTAATCACTCTCTCTTATTTACTTTCATTATTGTTTACTTCGTTTTATTTACAATTATCATTCCCCCTTTCTTAATCACATAAGGTAATTTTAGTCTCTATGGGATCGACCCTTACTCTCACTACAACAGGTAAGTTTTGAGGTAAGGTATCAATTTGGGTGTCCTACGACAGTACGCACCAAGCACTGGAGCAAATGCCTAACTATGTCAAGTTCATGAAGAACATCTTAACTAAGAAAGGAGGTTTGGGGAATTTGAAACTATTGCTCTAATGAGAGAATGCAGTGTTATGCTACAAAATAAGCTACCACCCAAACTCAAGGATCCAGGAAGCTTCACTATTCCCTGCTCCATTGGAAACCTGTACTTTGGCAAGGTTCTCTATGACTTGGGTGCAAGCATCAACCTCATGCCTATGTCAATATTCAAGAAGCTAGGGATTGGAGAGGCTAGACCCACCACTGTTTCATTACAACTGGCAAATAGATCTATAGCACATCCAGAAGAAAAAATCGAGGATGTCCTAGTTAAGGTGGATAAATTCATTTTTCCAATTGATTTCATAGTATTGGATTATGAAGCAGATGCAAAAGTGCCAATCATTTTGGGTAGGCCATTCCTAGCCACTGGCCGAACCTTAATTAATGTCCAAAAAAGGGAGTTAACAACGAGAGTTCAAGATGAGCAGATCACATTTAATGTATTTCAATCTATGAAGTTCCCTGGTGAAGTGGAAGAATGCTGAGTTATATCAGTGATAGATACATTAACATCTGAACAATTTGAAAATTGCTACAGAGGCCCATCACCAGCTGAGTGGCAAGATGGCTCAGATTCAGAGGAGGGAAATGACGAAGAATGGGCTTGGATAGAAGAAAAACATGGCATTGACAAGCAAGGACTGATGGTTGAGACATTGGATATGTCTTTGTGACAATTTAAGCTACCAAAGGCATCAATAGATGAACCACCAACCTTGGAACTGAAGCCATTGCTGGCACACCTTAAATATGCATACTTGGGAGATGCAGCCACTCTCCCTGTAATTATTTTAGCACTTTTGACAGAGGAGCAAGAAGGGCAGTTAGTCGAGACATTAAAAAAATTCAAAAGAGCTATCAAATAGACTCTTGCTGATATTAAGGGTATCAGTCCCTCAGTCTGTATGCATAAGATCCTATTGGAGAGCAATGAAAAGGATCCATCGAACCTCAACGAAGGCTTAATCCAATCATGAAGGAGGTAGTAAAGAAGGAAATCATCAAATGGCTGGATGCTGGAATTATTTACCCTATATTAGACAGCTCTTGGGTTAGTCCAGTCCATTGTGTACCTAAAAAAGGAGGCATGACTGTGGTGGAGAATGAAAAAAAATGAGCTCATCCCTACCAAGGTTGTGACTGGTTGGAGGATTTGCATGGACTACAGGAGGTTGAACAAAAGCACCAGGAAAGACCATTTCCTCTTGCCATTCATTGACCAGATGTTAGACCGACTTGCAGGAAGATAATATTATTGTTTTCTAGATAGGTATTCAAGCTACAATCAAATTTCTATAGCACCCAAAGATCAACACAAGACCACATTCACATGCCCTTATGGCACCTTTGCATTTCAGAGGATGCCATTTGGGTTATGCAATGCTCCAGCAACTTTCCAATGATATATGATGGCAATTTTCACCGAAATAGTGGAGCAGTTTGTGGAGATTTTTATGGATGACTTTTTAGTTTTTAGGAATTCTTTTAATTTTTGTTTGGAAAACCTTGCCAAAGTCCTTCAAAGATGCGAGGAAACAAACTTGGTGTTGAACTGGGAGAAGTGTCAATTCATGGTAAATGAGGGGATTGTGCTGGGTCACAAAGTTTCTTAAGAGGGGCTAGGGGTTGATAAGGCCAAGGTGGAGATCATTGAGAAGCTGCCTCCTTCCACTTTAGTTAAAGGCATTAGAAGCTTCCTTGGCCATGCAAGATTTTACAGAAGGTTCATCAAGAATTTCTCCAAGATTGCAAAACCCTTATGCAATTTGCTCGAGAAAGACAAAGTCTTCTACTTTGATGAAGACTGTATGAAAGCATTCTATGATCTTAAGGAGAAGCTAAGTACAACACCTATTATCATGGCACCTGATTGGGCTTCACCCTTTGAGCTCATGTGTGATGCAAGTGATGTAGCTCTAGGAGCTGTTCTTGGACAGCGCAGAAACAAGGTGTTTCACTATATATATTACGCTAGTAAGACATTACAAGGAGCCCAACTTAACTACACTATAACAAAGAAGGAGCTGCTGGTTGTGGTGTTTGCTTTTAAAAAGTTTAGGTCCTACTTGGTAGGTACAAAAGTAATTATGTATACTGACCACTCTGCCATTAAGCACCTAGTCAAGAAGAAGGACTCAAAGCCTAGACTCATTCGATGGGTACTCCTACTACAAGAGTTTGACCTGGAAATCAGGGATAGAAAGGGAACTGAGAATCAGGTGGCTGACCAGCTCTCCATACTGCAACTAAACAGAGTAAACGTAGAAGAGGTCAATGAGGAGTTTTCGAATGAACAACTCCTTCTCATATCCCAAGATGGTATGCCATGGTATACTAATCATGTGAACTACCTGGTAAGTGGACTACTGCCACCGGACTTAACTTCACAGCAAAAGAAAAAATTCCTGCATGACGTCAATTCTTACTACTAGGATGAACCATACCTCTTCAAGCAGTGTGCTTATCAGATGATTAGGAGATGCATTCCAAAGGAAGAAATGGAGTAAATCCTACAGCAATGACATGCCTTACCCTATGGAGGCCATTTTGGAGGCATTAGGACTGCAAACAAGGTGTTGCAAGCAGGTTTCTACTGGCCTTCTCTATTTAAGGACTCCCACTCTTTTGTGCTGCAATGCGACAAATGCCAGAGAGTAGGAAATATATCCAAAAGACATGAAATTCCTCTCAACAACATTCTAGAAGTGGAATTGTTTGATGTATGGGGAATTGATTTCATGGGGCCATTCCCTTCGAGTTTTGAGAACCAATATATCCTGGTAACTATTGATTATGTTTCAAAATGGGTAGAAGCAAGTGATTTTCCAACTAATGATGTAAAGGTAGTGACCAGGTTCCTTAGAAGGAACATTTTCACAAGATTTGGAACTCCTAGAGCCATCATTAGCGATGGAGGATCTCACTTCTGCAACAGGAAATTTGGGGCACTGCTGGCTAAATATGGAGTAAGACACAAAGTGCCAACTCCATACCACCCTTAAACCAGCGGGTAGATTGAAATCTCCAACAGAGAAATCAAGAGGATCCTTGAAAAAATTGTTGGCCCAAATAGGAAATACTGGTCCTCAAGACTAGACGATGCATTGTGGGCCTATAGAACAGCCTATAAAACACCTTTAGGGATATCTCCCTACAAGTTAGTATTTGGCAAAGCTTGTAATCTGCCAGTAGAACTAGAACATCGGGTATACTGGGCAGTCAAAAATTTAAATCTTAACTTGGAAGCTGCTGGTGAAAAAAAGATGCTGCAGCTAAATGAGTTGGATGAATTTCATAGCGAAGCTTACGAAAATGCTAAAATATATAAAGAAAAAACAAAGCAATGGCATGACAAGAAGATTCAGTTACGAAGCTTTGAAGTAGGACAGAAGGTGTTGCTGTTCAATTTCAGGCTAACTCTATTCCCTAAAAAATTGAAGTCTCATTGGTCTGACCCCTTTCGAATTAGCAAGGTCTTCCCTTTTAGAGCCATTGAATTGGAGGAAGAATAATCAGGGAGAACATTCAAGGTCAATGGATAGAGGGTTAAGCACTACTTGGGAGGCGATGTGGAACGCCAGCACACCTCAATTCCATTGAAAGAAGGATAAAAGGGAGGAAGTCAGGCTATTGACTATAAAATAAGTGCTTATGGGAGGCAACCCATGTTTTCATAAATTATCATTTTATTTTATAGTATTAGGTAGCTTGAATTATGCTTTTGATTTCATATGTGTTAACGTTGTAGGTCTTTAGGAGCATCAGAATGGAAACTCTTGATCTCACAATTTGCCACACAAAATGCTGTAGCAATAGCAACTCCCCCTGGGCAAGGAGTTTGCCTTTATCATGATGATGCAGGACAATGGGCCCCAGGCTAGAAAGTGAAGAAAGAAGCTAGGTTAAGGAAGTAGACAGGGCTTAGGTACCCAGATACCTAAACATAAAGGAATGAGCCCAACACTTATGGCCCAGTCCCGTCTTGTAGGGAAAAAGAAGAAGAAGAAAGGGGGCGGGAACATATAAGGAAACTAGAAGTCACGACCCTCCACATTCTCCCTCAACCCATTCCTGTACACCCTTTGCCTTATGTCAGTTCTTCAAGCCCTGCCTTTTGCATTCCTATATCCTTCGCACCCTGAAAACCCTATTGCCCGAAAGCACAACATCCTCTCCAAGACCTTCAGCTTACAAACAATGCCAAGAATCAAGATGGTAGCAAGGAAGGCCAGTAAGATGAAGAAGTTCACCTCAGACGAAAACCAGAGGAGGCACGACAAAGAAACAGTCCAGAGGACGTTCTACACAGAAAAAGGCTTCACCTTTACAACGTTTGAGGATATGGGTTTGCCAATGTATGTGGCAACAGTAGTGAAGCAAGGTGGATGGGAGAATTTTGTCAAACACCCCTAGCCTGCTCTTATTTCACTAGTAAGAGAGTTCTACGCTAACTTCCCGAAGGATGCCAAGGACTGGGTTAGGGTCAGGGAGACCCGCGTGCTATTCGACCCAGCCACTATAAATGAAGCCTACAAATTGAATGATAAGGATGATGACTATGCAGCGCATTTAGAGTCTCTGCAAGAACAAGATTGGGAGGCAATGCTAGCACGGGTGTGCATACCAGGCACCACCTGGGACAAATCTTCTCAGGGTGCTGCAACCATAAACTGGATTTCTTTGGTCCCTGCGACTAAAGTGTGGTATCACTTCCTGAAGACTTGCCTTTTGCCCTCCACTCACGGGCAAACTATAAGCCAAGATAGGGTGGCCATGGTTGATGCCATCATTTCGGGGAGGTCTATTAATGTAGGAAGGGTAATCAATGAGAAAATAAGAGTATGCGCTAGCCGAAAAAAGGGCAATCTGCTCTTCCCTTCCCTTATCACCCTGTTGTGCTGCGACAACAAAGTACCCATCGCAATGGATGAAGAAACACTCAAGATGGGAGCCACCATAAGCACCATCACCATAACTCACATTGTACAAGACAAGGGAGAGCTAGAGTCACCAGCCACCACACAAGCCCCTTTACACTCTGAAGGCCAAGCAGCATCAACCTCAGCCCCCCAGCCAGCAGATAAGACCTTCCAGCTACTCGTACAGTAACAAGCCACCATCCTACAGCAGTAAGAACTATTCCTGAAACACCAGCAACAATTTTGGAAATACCAACAAAAGAAGGATATTGCCCTTCAGAAAATGCTTGAGTAGAATTTCAAGCAATTCTTCCCCTTCCCTGAATTCCCCACAAACCTATTCCATACCACATCTGGGGAAGAACAGAGAGCACAAAAGCCCTAGACTGAAGAGGGTGAGGAATCCCAAGACTCTTCCCAGAGCAACGAGCAAAGGACAAGCCCACAGAGGACTCAAAAGGAAGATGCGTCCTCCGAGGATGAAGAGCCACTTGCCAAAAGGGTAGCAGCCATGCAGAAGGGAAAGGCCAAACTCCAGAGCCCACAAAGATCAACTCAGCAAAGGAGTAGGCTCTGCAGCTTATCAAAATCTTAAGGGAGTCCATGCCACCCAGGTGCTGCAGCAATCCTGCAAGCACCCTAGGGAAGTCCCCTTCCCCTCTATTTCCTTTATGTCAATTTTTTATATATTCAACAAGCTCTGCTTGCCTATTGTTCCTGTCTTATCATACATTTTTCCTTTGCCTCTTTTGTTGGGTTTGCAATATAATAAGTAGTGGGGGCACTGCTCATCTTTAAGTTTGGGGGGATGGAATTAGTGTTTGCTGTGGTGTTTACTGTGGAAGTAGTGTCGCTTTAGTATTTGCTGTGGGGTTTGATGTGCTTGATTAAATAAGTTTATTTCAATCTATGCTAGGTCTTGGGTTTGTTTCCTATTTAATTGTGTAAGAATATGGGTTTACGTCTGATGAGTAATTAGCTTTTAGCAATTAGGAAGCTCTTATAATCACTCTTTTATAATAAAAAAACAAAAGAAAAAGAGATGAGTCTGTCATGTGTATTTCATAACCTGCTGTTAGTTCTAGGAAGCTCCATGAGGAAAGGCTGGAACTTGACTGATAACAAAAATAGGAATTCTGCATGTCAAACCTACACAACTGGAACCTTCTTCTATGAACATTGGACTATGGTCAGTCTTAGCAAGAGAAACTTAGTGATTTTTCAGGAATTAGACCTAGGATTTTAGAGTTAATGTTGTGAGCCTCCTACTAAATGACAAAAAGAGGCATGAGCTATTGTCAGAAAGGCTTAAGTTTGGGGGAAGAAAAAAAATAAAAGTGAAGTAGTTGCCACTTCAATGCCTCTGTTGTCCCTTAGTAACCAGGGGTATGCATGAGCCCCATGTGTGCTTTTGCGTAAAAAAGTGACATCAGGGTATGAGTAGAATAGCACTTAAAGGTGATAGTGTTAAGTAACCGAGTGCCTTCATCTCAAATGTTGGCATTCGCGTCAAAAGGCACCAATGACCTGTGCTGCAGCAAAGAAAAAAAAGAAAAAAAAGAGAAAGTTGGTCCACCCCCTTAATTGCTACTATAGTTGTGCCTCTAATGTGTGCCATCTTGCTCTAGTTAAGGGGACTTGATATATTAGCATGTAAAATCATAGGACCTTAACTGATTTTGATCCAAGTAGTTCCTGAAGGACTGACCATATAACACACACAATCACAAAGGAGGTTTCGGGTAAGGTTAAGGAAAGGAGAAGACATGCAGTATTTCCTAAACAACTTTGAGAGTGAAGGCTAGCAGCAGTGCCACATAGAACTAGACAAGGGGGGCTGGAGCTTAATAGAAGTGGTTTAGTGGATAGAGTAATTTGCTTGAGGACAAGCAAGACTTTAAGTTTGGGGGGAATTGATAGCTCTAATTCATTAGAGTTTCTTTATGCTTTTCTTAGGTCATTTACTCTGCATTTTGATTTATTAGCATTCATGCCCCTTGATTTAATAGTATGTTTTGCCTCCCATGAATATAAGACCACCCATTATGTTTGCTGTAAAAATTCAGTATGTATGCATAGCAAAACAGGTAGAAAACCGAGTGATATTAGGTGATCTTGATCCTTTTCATATGATGCATATGATGGGAAGCTGACTGTTTGTGATATGGTGTATGTGGCAATGAATCACTACAACAGGTGTGGCCCCTACCCAGCATGGAAAAAGGGAGTACCCAGCTGACACAGCAGAGTGCTAAGAGGCACAAGGACTGTCTCCACTACTAGAAGTGGAGAGAAAGCTGTTGAAAAATGTGCTGGCCGAAAAGTAAGAAGAATTGTAGAGACCAGGCCATCTCACTAGGACCACAATGCTTGTCTATAAAAGGCATGGAGCAGAAAAGAAAAAGGAGAGACACGAAAGAAAGTGAGGCAAGAACAGAAAAGTGTTAAAAGGAAATACGGAGGGACAAAAAAATGAGGGAAGGAAGCCTAGAAATCCCTTACAGGAGTGGGCTGTGAGGATACATTCTTGCCCAAGACGAGCCACCCCTACAGGAGGAAGCATTGGATGTGAAGAAGAGGACCCCTGCTGAGGATTCCCTTCCTCTCTTTCTGTGCTTTATTGTTTTAGCGTTGAATTGTATTTTTCCTTTAGTTGTATTACTCTTCACTGCATGATGGTTATCCTAATTCTTGTAATTATTTTGGATATGAGGCTGGGCTAAGCTTCCAGCTAGGGTTGTAGACGAGTTGCAGTGAACACATGCACATTTTAATTTATAAATGATTTTGTTGCAGCATTGCTTTTGTCATTCAACTGCTTTTGCATTTCTTACACTTCTTCTGTTAACTGAAATTTAATAGTAGAAGGCTAAGGCTAACATTGACCTAGACAGGTGATGGAGGCTGGAAAAGGTTAGATGTTATGGGTTGGGTGAAAGACCACAACACAAATAATATATGAATATATAGTTGTCCCATATGACCAAATAGTTGGGACTTCACGCATAACTCTGGGGCTTGGCTTCATACAAAAATGTAGGACTGAATCCCAAAGGTACATGGGATGGTAGTCTGGAAAGAACTCATTCAAGAGAAAACTGGGCACTTGAGCAATTACTATAGCAATTTCTAAAGCAAAATGAGTGCAAAAGTTCATGGCAACCCAGAAGTAACCCTAGTTCACCTAAGATCTGTTTTTCCGCAACCTAGTGTATCTCAACTTGTTTAAGTCATGTTAGGTTTTGTTTAGCCTTATTTACACTTGAACTTCATATCTTATGAACCAAAATAATTTTGCTACAGCATTTCACGAGTCAAAAGTTTTATAGTAATTTCTAGCACACTTCCTCGTGGGACGATACTCACTGATCATTGTATTACTTGGTCACGACACATGCACTTGCATATTGACATTGCATATATACTTTTGCAACAACAACCTTCTACCATACAATGCTTCATACAGTTCCATCCTAATACTCATTTGGTAACTGTTATTATAAGCAAACTTCACTAAATGGAGATACTTATCCCATTCTTTTCCTTGATTTAAGGTGCATGCTCGTAACATATCTTCCATCATCTGTATTGTTCTTTCAGTTTGACCGTCTGTTTGTGGATGATATGCAGTACTAAATCGTAATTTAGTACTGAAAGCTTCCTATAAAGCCTTCTAAATCTAGAGGTAAACCTAGGGTCTCGATCAGAAATGATGCTGTTTGGAATCCCCTACAATTGAACAACCTTCTTCACATAAAGTTGTGCCAGTTTATCCAGTGAGTAGTTCATTCTTATAAGTAAAAAGTGTGTAGATTTTGTTAACATATCCACTATTACCCAAATGGCGTCATAACCAGCCTGAGTCCTGGACAAACCAGCAACAAAATCTATGGCAATGCCATCCCATTTCCACTCGGGAATCTCCAAGGATTATAATGTTCCAAAAGGCCTCTGATGTTCAATTTTGACTTTCTGACAAGTTATGAGGCACCTTGCTATATATTCCACTATATCTTTCTTCATTCCTGGCCACCAAAGGATCTCTTTAAACTTGATACATCTTTGTGGCTCCCAGATGGATAGCATATTTACTATAATTTTCTTCATCCAGAACTTTTATCTTCAGGTCCTGTCCCTGTGGAATACACATTCTTCCTCGATACAGGATGATTCCCTCTTCCGACTTCGTGAAGTCTGGTGAATCATGTTGACTTTGAAGGAAAAAATCTCATGTTTACTCATCCTTAATTTGCGTCTTCAAATCGTATTCTACCCGCAACTCACAAACAAGCAAACTTTTAGGTGTAGGCACCACTGACAACCTTAAATTCCTAAATTCTTCAATCAGGTTAATCTCTTTCATTAGTATATGACTTAGATGCAGGGATTTTATGCTTAATGTGTCTACTACCACATTCATCTTTCCTGGGTAATACTTTAGTTCATATTTATAATCATCAATGAATTCCATCCACCTTCTCTACCTCATATTCAATTCTTTCTTATAAAAAGATATTTCAGACTTTTGTGATCATTGTATACTTTAAACATTGCGCCGTAAAGATAATGCTGCCAAATCTTCAAGGCAAAAACTATAATAGCTAATCTTGAAATTGTGAGTGGGATAATTTTCTTTGTGCGACCTTAGTTGTCTGGAGGAATAGGCAACTACCCTGCCTTCTTGCATCAAAACACACCTCAATCCCTTCTTGGAAGCATCTGTATAAACCTCAAAGCATCCCGAAGGATCCGGGAGAATCAAAACCAGAGGTGTAGTAAGTTGAGTCTTAAGCTCCAGGAAACTATTCTCACATTATGAAGTCCATTTAATTAAACTTCCTTTTCGAGTCAATCTGGTCAAGGGTAATGCTATTTGCGAAAAACCCTGTATGAATCATCTATAAAATCCAGCAAAACCTAGAAAGCTTCTGATTTCAGTTACTATCTTTGGTCTTTCCCACTTGAGTATAACTTCTGTTTTGCTAGGATCCATCAATACCTCATCTTTTGACACCACGTTCCCTAGAAACTTCACTTCTTGCATCCAGAACTCGCATTTTTCCAATTTAGCAAAGAGTTTCTTTTCTTTTAGGACTTGAAGCATTGATCGAAGATGACGTTCATGCTCTTCTATATCCTTTGAGTAAATTAGAATGTCGTCGATGAAAACTACTACAAACTAATTCAGATAGGGTCGAAAGATTTGATTCATATAATCCATAAAGACTGCGGATGCATTAGTAACTCCAAACAGCATGACTAAGAACTCATAATGCCCGTATCTAGATCTAAAGGTTGTCTTTAGAATATCTTCTTCTTTTACTCGAATCTGATGATATCTTGATCTTAGATCTATTTTGGAGAAAACGGTTTCC